>JAWPHD010004418.1:0-188354 GCA_037043455.1 Cyrtodaria siliqua | reverse complement strand
CTCCAGAGAAGAGGGGGAAGGATACACAGAAATCCGGGAACCTGCCCTACTCTTATTATCGAATAAATTCCTATGGTTCTTTAACGTGCTCGGAGGATAGACCGATACACTGGACCGCCCGGTTTACGTCTAAGGGAAAGCCGAAGTACACACCGAGACGAATTCAGTTGCACCAACGGTGGAATTGAACTAGGGGCCTCCGGTTACAAATCCGCCGCGCTACAAATAGCGTTTCTTTTCATTTTTGCGATTTAATTTTAATTTGACTGCAAAATGTAGGGGTAAGCGTTTGTCAGGTATGTCTTAGATACACTGACGTCTCCCTTAGATACACTGACTTCTCCCTTAGATACACTGACTCCTCCCTTAGATACACTGAACTTCTCCCTTAGATACACTGACTTCTCCCTTAGATACACTGACTCCTCCCTTAGAAACACTGACTTCTCCCTTAGATACACTGACTCCTCCCTTAGATACACTGACTCCTCCCTTAGATACACTGACTTCTCCCTTAGATACACTGACTCCTCCCCTTAGATACACTGACTCCTCCATGACGTCAACCTCATAGCTATAACATTAAAATGCTTAGCCTGTATAATCACACACAGTCATTACCATAGCAATGCTATTCTGTAGGTAAAATTGCTTGTCTGCGAATGCTTTGAACGACACGCCTAAGTATTTACTTTAGCGAAATACCTAGTTTATAAATGTCACTTGTATATTAGAATCATGTATCTATGGTAACTTAAAAGGATCATAATTATGCAATTTATTGATAGTTTCATGAAAATACAAACATACACGCAAATATTCCAACCTCCTCTAACGTAATAACCTTCTATGTTCATGTTGCTGTTTTAAGGGCGGTACAAAAGCAGAATGATCAAAGTCGATAAAAAGGCTTTAAACACGTCAGTGAAGGTTAGGATTAACACGCAAACTATCCTTTGTAAAGAAATAAAACCATGCCAAATGATGTGATTTGTATTTTACCTCGAAAATGGACATCATTACTTCAGATTATGGCTCTCAAAAATATATATTAACGCAATGCGCACACAAATAACCTATATGTGTTTAAAAACGATGTTTATGTAGAAAGGGACACTGTCCGTAAGTTAAGCAGATTATTGAGCATAAAACAAAGAACTGTCTGACTTTTATTCAGTGAAATGTATACATGAAAACATGAGCAAAGACCCTAAGAAGTCGTGAGTTTAAAAAAAAAAAACTTTAATTATTATTTGTAAATAAAGTGGGACCCACCAGTATTTACCTTTTCTGCGATCACGTGACTTCCATCAGGCGCATTGGGTTTTGACCATAGTAAGTATTGCGTAATATGTATAGCCCGGGTTAGCTCAGTTGGGAGCTATGTCGACAACTTTACGCTCACGCTCCACTATTATTACCGCGAGTGTAATTTTATACCGCGAGTGTAATTTTTAGTTTGTGGAGCTGCGGGTTTCAAACGCCCGAAGCGGTTTCTCTTCTTTTTTTTGCTACCGCGCGATTGAATTCCGTCAAACAATCCTGCTTTTAATTAGTAAATATTCAATAATGTTTGGTGTGTAATGTTTGCGAACATAATTAGTGTGTGTTTTATAAGCTAGAAGTTACGGACAGTGTCCCTTTTAAGAACCTATTTCCAGAATATTGTATTTGAGGGGAAGAGGACAAAATTTGTATTGGGAACTGTAAATCACTGTTAGGCACTACAATTACATGAGACAATCGTGGTATTCCAATTTTGCTTCAGTTGATGATGCCCTCTCCAAGGTACCCCTCCCAATACAGCTTTTGTATGAAAAGCAACATAGTTAACACATAAAATCAGGTGTTTCATTAGTTGTGTTTTCATGTGTTTCTGTTTTTATTTTTATTATTATTGATTGTTTATACCCTAGATGCTGTTCAATTATACCAATTATTGTCATAGAGAGAATACTTTACTCTGGTTAATAAACCTGAGCTAATCTCGGGTCATGTAGCATGTTTAGCAGTAAATAAGCAAGCTTTCCTCTTGCTTTTTTTAATGATCATATAGCTCCTTAGCAGTAAATAAGCAAGCTTTCCTTGCTTTTTTAATGATCATTTAGCTCCTTAAAGTAATATAATAGCAAGTGTTCTTAAAAACTAAATTCAGCTGTACAAAAGTATAAAACTGTTGTATCGTTACAGACGTAGAACATAAAAAAATGAAGTTTGTTAAACTTTCAATTTTAAATTGCGCGCGTGAATTTATATTATTACATAACAATTGATCTCATTGCTGCCTTACTCTGTCCAAACATTTGTACCTGAACTCCTGAAGTTGTGCAACCGATATGAAATTACTTAAGTTAAATAGAGATTATTTAAACTGCTGAAAATCGATTATAAAGAACTCCTTCACGAGATGGTAGGCGTGTGGTTATTTTCACGAACGAGCGGAAAGAGAGTGAGTAAAAAAAACTAAACACGCCTACCATCGAAGTGAAGGTTGTCCATATAATCGAACTCAGCAGTTAAATAATATAGGTATTATATTTTAAATACGTTTATATGTGATTTTTAACCGAACCTGTTTCGATTTGTTAAAACGTTATTTATGGATGACCGGTTATCGGTGGATGATGTCGATAACAGCAACACTCGGAGTTACTGTTTAATATATAGTGATGATGAATTTTTCCCTTCACTGAAAATACTTAATATACTCAATGCAATATACCGATGCACGTTTTGCCAGAAAATGCTTCTTGCTCTTTTGATGTCGTAAGTTACGAAATATTGACACACAGTTCTGTTAACTGCCAATATGTTTATTTATAGCTGTTATAAGGTGAACTCTGTAGCATAATCATATGCCACTTCCGGTTGTTTTGTTTCCTTTCCTTTGCTCGTTTATATTTTCAATGTAATCACGATATGTTGGAGTTTTAAGTACAAGAAGACAGCACAGTGTGTGTCGTATTGTTACTAGTGATGTATTACATATTGGTAAGTACGTCCAGAATGTCCCTCAAAATCATTAAAGTCATTTATACAAAGCCTATATTGCCTTTACTTTGTTATTTTCCAAATAACTTTCTAATCGTTTTATTACGTTATTTTAAACAACCAATTATATATACTACTATGTATATGTTGGTGGTAGACACAGCTGCAAACATTGTTTATATTCACTCTGCACGGTTGGTACAATATTGTCTCCATTGATAACATATACACTGAAAAAATGTTATAAATGTCACCTGGGTTTAATGGATATAATTTGAATACAAAGAGACATGAATGCAATTTAATAATCTATCATAAGAAACAACTTAATTCTCATATTTGCTGAAGATTTCATTGCAAAAGACCAAAACATAACACGGGTATGAAATTCAACACCCTTAAAACCAATCATACTTTCTGGTGTGGCCTCAATAAGCAGCAATTTCAGCTCGACACCGAGATCCCATTGACACAATGTAGCGCTGGAGGTATCATTGTGGAATGTCATTCCATGTTTGAGTGACACTTGGACAATTTTTTCGGAGATTGTGTTGCTTTGGAAGGCTTTGCACAGGACGTTTTAACAAGTCTTATATGTGTTAAATTGGAATTAGATCCGTACTTTCTTCAGGCCATGGAAAGCTTGGCTTCATGCATTTATCGTGTGGTTCTTGCAACAATACCGGGGAAATATATTCAGCTAAGGGCATCCCTCTTTTTGCTGCGATATGTGATACAAGGACTGGCTGCAACATTTCATTTTGTACCGCATTGCATTAAGTTTACCAATAATGTGGACAATAAACGCCATTTTAAAATTATAGCTTTTGATTTTGAATTTTATAACTATATTATGTTTGAACTATTAGGTTTTTTTTGCAATGAAATGTTCAGCGATTGCACTATTTTGAGCCTTAACTCCAGAGTTTGGACCATAATTCCTACTCTTCTTCAACACACATAAAACTGTCATATTTTGGTGACCGTGTCGTCTAATACCTGCACGTCCAATTTCAGACTGTGTGCATCTCATCTGCAACAACAATAAACATGACTGTCAGCAATTATTGAAAGTATATAAAGCACTTGAAGAACACTGTTACTTTTTATGGCACAAGAAATATTCTACCGTGGGTTTCAAGGGATCTAACTGTGTTTGTTTCTTTGTATGTGGAAAGTACACTGCAATAAACGACAGTAACTATGGAAGCCCAAAACCGATGGTTGTGTCCTCAATCTAAGCATATCTCTCAGGAAGAGGCTTACTATTGTACCCTATAGGGTATATGTAAATTAATAAACTTATTAAATCCTTAGCATAATTTACCGTAATATGGGTATATGTAAGTGAATAAACGTATTAAAATCCTTAGCATAAACTACATTAATAGGTTTGAATGTAAAGGAATAAACATATTAAGATCCTTAGAATAAATTACCTTAATATGGGTATATGTAAAGGAATAAACATATTAAAATCCTTAGCATTAACTACCTTAATAGGGGTGTATGTAAAGGAATAAACATATTAATATCCTTCGAATAAATCACCTTAATATGGGTATATGTAAAGGAATAAACATATTAAAATCCTTAGCATAAATTACCTATGGGTATATGTAAGGGAATAAACATATTAAAATCCTTAGCATAAATTACCTATGGGTATATGTAAAGAAATAAACATATTAAAATCCTTAGCATAAAATACCTTTATATGGGTATATGTAAAGGAATAAACATATTAAGATCCTTAGCATAAATTACCTTAATATGGGTATATGTAAAGGAATAAACATATTAAAATCCTTAGCATAAATTACCTTAATATGGGTATATGTAAGGGAATAAACATATTAAAATCCTTAGCATTAACTACAATAATAGGGTTGTATGTAAAGGAATAAATACATTAACATATTTAGCATAAATTACTTTAATATCACTGTATGTAAAGGAATACCTTAATTACCTTAATAGGGGTGTATGTAAAGGAGTATACATGAACACTCATTAGCATAAAACTATTTTAATACGGTTCTCGGGAGATTCTTGAATGATATTAGACTGAACACTTACAGATAGTCATAATCATACTTATTTTAAACGAATTTCGCTTTTTCCTACCCAAATCAAAGTATTTATATAATATTAACGTTTGATTTTTAAATTTGTTCTTTGTTTCTCTGAGTGTTTGTGGTTGACTGTCGTCCTTGAATGCTGTTTTTCCTGTTCGGTTTTATATCTTTATTTACTTTACCAAAAGACGGGCGTAGCGAAATAGAGTAGGCAATAATGACCATTTAGTGTCTTCTGCGATACAACGACAACAATTAGCATACGCATTAAATGGTATAGCAGTCAATGATAATGGTTTATTTTTCATTTTTTTATTTGATGTTTTACAATTCGTAAATATACTAATCAAATTCCTAGTTCAAAAACATGCCAACTAAAATTATTTTGACATCATGTTTTATTAGGTTTACCACTACATATATGTTTGCAAAAAAACTTGAATTTCAAACGATATTCAATTAAAAATAGGATTAGTAAATTAGGATTATCCATGTTTCATTTTATTATAGACGGAACATCTGCAATACATGGGTCAAACGTTTATGTTTTTTCTACATTATTTCCTACCAGTGTTAAGAAGTTTATATCTTTAAGCCGACTTCGATGCATGTTATGTGTTTTATCCGCACATTTTATGTTTTCATATAAAGTAAGGGTAACTCCAAAAAGATGTATAAATTAAACACAAAATAAATATTTTACAAACTATTGTTCAAAACAAAATACTTATCATTCAACTATTCTAAACATATTTAAAATAATAAAATTAGTTCAGATACAAAAGTGAGTAATTAGGAATTGTGTTCAGTGTATAGTACATTACAATCCATTACTGATTGATGCATTTATACTATATATAATTAAATATAATATATATATATATGTGTATATATAGGGAGAAATATTTGCGAACTACCAAGGACAGACAACCTTCGGACGAACTACGGCAGGGCGCCTAGCTATGATGAGAGACACAGAAATCAATACCTGTAAATATCCTTCTGTTAGGATTCCTTCTATACGATGAAGAAAATAGAAGAAAAAGAAGGGAAAAGAGTAGAAGGAAAAAACGTCAAGGATTTTAAAGTATTAGATAGAAATTATAGAGAACTTAACAGCAAAAGAAACACATAGTTTACAAGGTTTTATTTATAATGTACGGTATGTCTCAAGAGATGTATCGATATTATGTTTTCTAGTACATATACATTTAAAAACGCATATGCACTCACCAATGGATTCAGTATCACTATCAACAGGTACCTCTCACCCTTGATAAATAGAGATTATTTAACTGCTGAGATCGATTATAGGGAAATCCTTCACGAGATGGTAGACGTGTGGTTCTTTTCAAGAACGAGCGTAAGCGAGTGAGTGAAAAAAAACACGCCTACCATCGAGTGAAGGATTTCCATATAATCGATCACAACAGTTAAATAATCTATTTATTACATTTTTTATCAGATTATGTATGATTTCAACCAGAATTATTCGCTTTATTTAGCGTTATCTGCGGATGACGTCGACGTCATCAACACGTTATTGACGTCATAACTCAACGTCGCAGTTATTTATTAATATTTAGCGATTATGAATATTCTTTCACTGAGAAATCCCAATCTTTCACCCATAGAAATGTAATAATGTTTCTTTTTCATTCAATATTGAATAATGAAGCCAGCAGCGGTTGACAACTGGCCTGAATGTGCGTCAATTTTCAACAGGTACAACACACATTCAACAGCCAGTGTGTTCAGTTTTCAACGTTAAACTTGGGTTGACCATGTTTTCTTTTAACTGTTACTTGTCAGTCTTTTGACTGTTACTTGTGATTTGCAGACTTCACAATCTTTGCTCCCAACTAAATTACATTTTGTTTATTCCGCCCATTGTTTTCTCGTTTCGGGCAAAGTATTTTGTTAGAAACAGGGACGGCACGCCGCTGGCCATGGAATGGTATGCAAATACCACACTGAAGGTTCCATGTTCACCGTCATATGCATCGGGGTGGCTCAAATTTGGGCGCTGCCATCTTTGCATAAAACATGTTGTGACTATAGGAAAATGGGATTCGTTTCATAATGTATGGTGTTCCTTAAATTCCCTAACTTGCTTAAATGTGTAGGAGCCTATAGGGAAAAATCAGTATACGTTTGTCATTTAATATGATATTTAACATAGATTAACTATATATGCAAACTTAATTGCAATATTTGTATTCAGGATGTTCTAAAAATATTTTATCTATAATATACCTGTTTACTGCAAGGCACATAAAATGTATGTTTATGTTTATGACATATGTTTATGACGTATGTTTATGACGTATGATGAACATTATTATTTGAAATTAAAATACAAATAACTATTTTTTGTTTGCGATTTGAGGATTTTAAGGTGACAGTATGTCTTAGATACACGGACTCCTGCATAAAGTCAACTACGCTGTAATGTATATAGCTGTAACATTAGGGTTCTTAGCTTGTATAATCACACACAGTCATTGGCAAAGCAATCTATTCTGTATGTAAAACTGATTGTCTGCGAATGCTTTGAACGACACGCCTTTGCGAAGTACCTAGCTTGTATATTAGAAGCATGTGTCTATGGTAACTTAAAAGGATCATACTTATGCAATTTATTTATAGTTTCATAAAAATACAAACCTATACGCAAATATTCCAAACTCTCTAACATAGCCTTCCATGTTCATGTGTTGCTGTTTAAGGGCGGTACAAAGCAGAATGATCTATCAAAATCGTTAAAAAGGCTTTAAACACGTCAGTTCGGATTAACACGCAAACCATCATTTATAAAGAAATAAAACCATTCTAAATGATAGGTTTTGTGTTTTACCTCAAAACAGACATATCATTACTTCAGCTTTGGCTCTCAAAAGTCTATATTAAGGCAATACGTACACGACTATTACATAACAATTGATCTCATTGCTGCCTTCCTCTGTCCAAACATGTGTACTTGAACTCCTGAAGTTGTGCAACCGATATGAAATAACTTAAGTTAAATAGAGATTATTTAACTGCTGGGATCGATTATAAAAAAACGCCTTCACGAGATGGTAGGCGTGTAGTTAAAACTAAACACGCCGTCCATCGAGTGAACGGTGACCATATAATCGAACAAAGCAGTTAAATAATCTATTTATTACATTTTAAATCAGATTGTGTATGATTTTAACCGAAATATTTCGCTTTGTTGAACATTATCGGTGGATGAAGGTTATCGGTGGATGACGTCAACAACAACACTTTATTCACGTAATGACTCGGCGTCACAGTTAGTTACTTTTGTATTCGGAGTTAGTTATTAATATTTAGTGATTATAAAAAAAAAATCACTAAAAATTACCAATCTTTCACCGATAGAAATGCAATAAAATTGAGTAATTACTTATCAATACATAATACACTCAATACAATGTACCGATTCAACGTTTTGCCAGAAATGCTTCTTGCTCTTTTGATGTCGTTAGTTACGAATCTTGACACACAGTTCTATTAGTGGTCAATATGTTTATTTATAGCTTTGATAATGCGAACTCTGTAGCATAATCATAATAAGCTGACGTCACGTCCGGTTGTTTGTTTCCTTTGCGATATGTGATCACGATGTTTTGGGGGTTGCAGTACCATAAGACAACACAGTGTGTGTCGTAGTGGTAATAGTGATGTATTACATATTGGTAAGTACGTCCAGAACGTTCCTCAAAATCATTAAAGTCATTTATACAAAGCCTATGTTGCCTTCACTTTGTTATTTTCCAAATAACCTTCAATTGTTTATTATTTTTAAAACAAAATATCCAATTTTATATACTGCAATTAATGTGTTAGTGGTAAGTGGTAAGTGTTGCTGCAAACACATTGTATGTTTCAGTTGTATTCAACTTAGAAATAGTGATGTTCAATGCACGTCGTCAAACATTTACCTACACAGTATGTACATTGGAGCGTTCATTATATAAGCACTGGTGCCGAAAGATGAACGCTTTGCAACGTCAAGAGCAAAGATCGATAAATAAAGAAACAATAGTTTAATAATGAAACCAAACCTTAAATACGGTGTTTATATATAAACGATGAATATAATATGGACTGATCATACATAAAGAAACCGGGCAGTTTGCTTTGAGGTACTTATTTTATTAAACTTGTCGAAATAAGCAGATCAAGTTAGTGTTTGGTTGCGTGCTATTGAAGCCATCTTATGTTGCAAACAAGACCTACACTGGGGGTTACTGGCGATGAGGATAAATACATTTTATATCAAACAGTTCGGTGATGCCAGAATAGATCTGATAAACAAATACACCGGCTGATTTTTCAAAAATATCTTCCAGTTTTAAATCCCTTGTTAAATGTCGAAAAGTTGCTCTTATTAAGTTTATGTTATGAAATCGTATTAAATTCTTAGGCTTGTCAGATAATATAATGAGCGATTCCATGCAAGTTGGCCCTCTTGTGTGTGTGTGTGTGTGTGTGCGTGTGCGTGTGCATGTGCGTGTGCGTGTGTGTGTGTATGTGTGTGTTTTGTTTGTTTTTCTTTTGTTTTATTATTATTATTATTTGTTGTTCTTGTTCTTGTTCTTGTTTTTGGTTATCTTGTAGAAGAGTTCCCTCTGTTAAAGCCGCCATTTTAATTCATTTAATAATGCAAAGGCTTTAAGAAAAATATGTTTAAATCCGAGTCTAATATTTTGAAATGAAAAGTATGTTTCGTTATAGGGGTAAAAGTAGCCAGGTGGATATATAACGTCACACATTAATGTTTATAATGTTCATACATTTGGTATGTATATACAAAGCAGCCATTTGCATATTTTAACACCATGAATAACAGCCGGATAGCATACTTGCTGACCTGTACAGACTGCGAAGATCAATCACAGTAAAGGAAGCAGCGTCAGTAACCTTAACTAATTAAAATGCCACGGTGCAAAAAGTAATAATTTGATAGGTGGTATATACAAATATATAAATATTTGATGCATCTTTCAAGAGTGCCAGACTTCAATTAGTGAAGAACAGGTGTCTCATTTTGAGTAATGTAGTAATCAAATATGCATAAACATGTGTAACGTGAACTGTATAAACGGATCTGGCGTGTATACACATTGTATAATCCTAGGGTAAACATATACTGAAAGGAAAAAGAAACGCGACACGGGAATTTCCGCTATATAGTGTATATACTGCACACTTAATTCCAAATATATTCCAAGGAAATCACAGATGTTTTGTAAAAAAGTTGCAGTTAGTTAGAGAAATGACACAACTGTGGTGTTGCAGACGTTTTAATCACACTACACCTTGTAACAAGAAATTCATAAACGTTGGAGTTCCTCTTTGAAAAATTGAGCCAGTTCAGTAATGTATTTAACGTAAAGAGTTTGCAAAATGTTGCATCCTAACTTTGCTCACATGCTTGAGCCAAACGCGTACTCTGTCAATAATGAAACTTTGCAGGAATGCTATTTGCTGTGTTAGTGTTGTTTTTGTCTTTTTTTCCGAAAGGAAAGATCGTACGTAGCCATGTACCATTCGATTCACAGCAGCATACTGTACATACAATCTATAGCGGAAATTCCCGTGTCGCGTTTCTTTTTCCTTTCAGTATACATAGAAAAAATAGGTGGAAAAGTCGAACGGGAGATGTAGCATTCAAGGACTACAGTCAACCAGAAACACGCATCAAAACAAACCACAATTACAATAGTAAAAAAGAAGCAAGATATGTGACATCAAAACATCAAAGGGTTGTCTACCGCCTTGGAACGGTCAGTGGCAAAACGATCTCTGCGAGTTTTAAACCAGGTTCTAGGATGCACCAAACCTCACTCCAATACGTGGTCCGAGTATTAACTTTCATACCCCATCCAACCCCTTCTCAAAGAAGCGAAAACGGGGTTGGCTGGGGTACGAATAAAACCTTAATTTCGATTAAAGAGTTTGACTATTGTAAAATTAAAACATTTCATGGGTAATTTTAAACAGGTTAGCGCATGTTTTCAGTAATAAATATTTTTAAAAATATTTTATTGTCGAAATATCCGTTATAAAATCCTGCTAATATAAGCTTTCAAATTGCTTAATGGAATTAAGGCGGAACCACGTAATGTTACCATATTGTCATCCCAATAAAACGGGACAATGTAAATAAAGAATTCTCCTACCAGACTATATCCTCTAACAAACTAGGCAGCATTATTAGACAATATAAAACAGAGATGATCATGTATATATGAATATAGAAAAAGCATAAAAAGCAACGAAACAAGTACTTAATGACGTGGCAGAAACCAGATCAACACGATAATAAACCATTAAGGTGTCACTGTGCATGTGACTGTAGGGTGATTCTTACACCATAAAAAGTAGGGGGGTGTTCTTCGGTTTGAGATATTTTTAATAATTACCCATGGATATTTGCTTTTCCTGTTGCAGGTGAGAAAACATTAGTGTGAGATTGTATGAACAACGATTAGACGACACTGACAGCAACATATGACACATTTGTGGGTGCTCAAAATGCGGATGAATTTAGGTGCAAACGCTTTAGTGTAAGCCGAAAAGAGTACCTTGCCTGACACCACTCACATTAAAAAAAGTGGGCTATACTGTATATTACCAAACAAATACTTTTAGACTGTACATGTCACATTCAGATTAGAAAATTGGACTTTATTCCTAATGGCCAACACAGCAAAATCGAAGTGTGGTGTGAGGCCTTAAGAGCACAAGACAAGATTGAAGACTAACATCAAACGTTACCGTATTTTCATATGGTCCACACTCCGTCTGGTTATTGCAGAAAGAGGGAAGCATAGTGTTGAACTGTAAAATGGTCAACCGCCAAACATGCAAAATGATGGAGTCGTTACCACTTTTAATAAACTTCCTCACAAGTTTAATAACGATTGTATGAAAGTGATGAACAAGGATCTTACGAAGTTTAACAATTTACAAACGGTTATATAATGCCAGTTTTTCATTTGACAGAAATTTCTGGAAAAATCACTCACATTCATAAATAAATATGGTCAGACACCCTATGTGGGATATATGAAAATATGTCATTAGTATCGCATAAAATGCATTGCAGTCTACATTACTCATTGGTACAAGGTTGTTTGTAAACAACAAGGTGTGGGCAAATATATTCTCTCTTGTTTGTGTTTGTTGCTTTCAAGGGAACTCATTTTCAGTATTTACTGACATTCACATTAGCGTTTGTTTAGTACTGTGTGCTGGCTGTAAAGAGAAGATCGTCCCAACAACAAATCAGTCGTGTTACTACCGGTTCTGTGGGATCCTCGACCCCAATCTTTGTAATTTTGTGGCTTTAATGTAGAATAACGCTTAAGCGGGTGCTAATGAGTTTGAGCGGTGGTGCGCCTTACATTTTCTCTCATGAACAGACCCAATAAACCGAGTCTGCTACTTTGTAGCTTGTTTGTGTTTACTGCCTCCACGGGATGCACTTACCAGTTATTATTAACTGGCAGTGGGTGCAAATGTTCTGCCTAATTGACATTGACATTGGATGCAAATATGTAAACTGACAGTGTGTGCAAATATGTTTTGTAAACTGACCATGAGTACCCATAGTATTTGTCAGAGGACAATGGGTGCAAGTATGTTTTTGTCAAATGACCGTGGGTGCAAATATGTCTTGTAAACTGATCGTGAATGCAAAGATGACTTGTCAACTGAGAGTTGGTGCAATATGTTTTGTAAAATGACCGAGAGTGCATTTCTTTAAATGAGTAAAAATATTGTTTGTCTAATTGACAGTGGGTTCAAATATATTTAGACAACTGACTCTGTATATAAATCTGTTTTTGCCAACTGATTGTGAGTGCAAATATGTATTCTCGACTGACGGTGAGTGCAAATATGTATTGACAACTGACCGTGAGTGCACATTTGTTTTGACAACTGACCGCGGGTATAAATTTGTTTTGTTTAATTTACAGTGATTGCAGTATGTTTTGTCAAATGACCGTGAGTGAAAATATGTTTTGACAACAGACCGTGAGTGTAAGTATGTATCGACAACTGACCATGAGTGCAAATTTGTTTCTGACAAATGACCGTTCGTACAAGTATGTATCGACAACTGACCACGAGTGCAAATATGTTTTGACAACTGACCTCGAGTGCAATTATGTTTTGACAACTGTCCGTGGTTGAAAATATTGTTTGTCAAATGACTTTGGAGACTTATATATTGTAAACAAAAATAATATATGTTATTGTCAACTGAAATTTGGGAAAATATGTTTTAAACAATATTGATTATGTGGTCACCTCACAGGAGAGGCAAGTATGTTGGGGAAAATGAAACTTGATACATAGCATCACTTCCTACTGAAAATATGCATAGGTTTTTTTGTGTGTTTTTTTTTTCATTTATCTTCTGATAACCCATTTATTCAGATATCTTAATACATATTTTCTGATACATATAAACAAAACATATATGTCAAGGTTAACAATTTGTAGAATGAGTTTTGGTATGTTTTTTTGTATATTATATTATAAATATGTACCAAATTAAAATAAAAAATATATAATAATATACATGTACACATGGGGAACAGAAGACTTGCTAAGTTTTCTGAAGTATAATATGTTCTCTTAGATGGGCAATTTTTTATTCATTTAGTCCATTTTAGAAATGTTCAACTGTCAAAAAAAAAAAAAAAAAATGGGCATTGGTTACTGCAACGAATTTGCATTACGACTTTTTTTTTAAATTCTTAAATTAAACTTTCGTTCCTTAAAGTTTAGAAATTATACTAAAAGAAAAGTGTTCGTGTGCAACTCCGGGCAGATTTATGCCAAGGGGGACAACTCTGGTAAAATACATGTGAAGCACCAGTAGTGTGGTGTGAACGCCGGATTGCGAATTCTACCTTTTAACTGAAAAGTAAAAAGTGGGGATAATTCAGGTGTCAATACATGACAGAGTTATGGTTCTTGTCATATAACATTGTGTAATGATAATGAACACGTGTGCTACGTTTCAAAGCTTTCCAACATTTCGGTTTTGAGAAATGAGGAAAAACAAAATCTTTAACCAAAAGCTTTAACCAAAGCGTCAAAACGAGTAGACGGGCAGACAGACGAAACTCGCCAAACTATAAGCCTGGATTTGCTACGCAATCCGGCGACAGACGGAAATCACCAAACTATAAGCCTGGATTTGCTACGTAATCCGGCTAATAATCGTAGTTTAAATTCATTAAAAGTGCACGCACATCTTCGTTGGTAGTGGATATGTGTGGAGTTATTGCAAAGAAATTTAAATGAGATCATTTTGGGGGCTATTTTTAGGTTTAGTAACGTGTATGATGCCCACGTGCATTGATAACCGCTTGACATCGCCTCCTCATGCTGCCAATAATCCCTCGGATTTTGTGCTGTGGGATTCGAGCCCATTCCTCCAGTAGTGCCTGTCTGAGTTGCCTGGTCGTTGTAGGCTGGTCAGGTCGGGCTGATATGGCTACCTGAAGCATGTCCCTGACGTGCTCGATCGGATTTAAATCTGGGGATCGAGCAGGCCAGTCCATGCGAACGATACTTGATGTCTGCAGGTACTCGTTGGTTACACGAGCCCTATGTGCACGGGCATTGTCGTCCATAAAAATGAAATCTGGGCCAATAGCACCTGCGTATGGGCGAACATAAGCGTCCAGAATTTCATTTACGTACCTTTCAGCCGTAATTGTGCCGTTCTCAAAGATATGCAGGTCCGTTTTCCCCTGGACACTGTTACCAGCCCATACCATAACTGAACCCCCGCCGTAACGATCATGTTCAGCAATACAGACAGGTGCAAATCGCTCATTTCTCATTCTCCAGACTCTCGCCCGTCTGTCTGTGAAATCAACACATAATCTGGACTCATCAGAAAAGAGGACCGGTGTCCAGTCCTGAAGGGTCCATCTGACATGGTCACGGGCCTACTGCAGACGCTCTCTAACGTGATGTTGCTGCAGATGGATGCGTATGACTGGCCTTCGAGCACCCATACCAGCATCATGGAGACGATTCCTGACAGTTTGCGTTGATATTCTAACACCAGTGACATTCTGGAAGTCGTTTCTAAGGGTTGATGCGTTACGGAAACGGTTCCTTCGAGCCTGGACGACAATAAACCGGTCCTGGGCTTGGATTGTAGACCTTGTCCGACCACACCCGTGTCGATGCATGACATTTCCATGTGTCTGGTAGCGTTCTAACATCCTTCCAACGACGCTCTGCGACACGCCAAGATTACGAGCAACCTCTCTTTGAGAGAGCCCTGCCTCAATTCATTTCTACATTATCAAGACGCCTTCGAACTTGTACATTCGCCATAGTTACTGACAGTTTTCAACACAACAGTGTATAAAAACAAACCATTTTTACTAGCCATTTACATGTACTCGTATACACTTACTGCATTGAAACAATTTGGATATATTCCTACACTTAATGCAAAATATAAGGTTAACATACTGACCCTTATCAAATTTTGAGTAGTATATAGATACAAAAGTCGATAAAGAACAGGTACATTTACATTAAACCATGTTCTATGGGTGCACCAAATATCACTCTTTCCCGAAATATTGTCATCGCAATTAAACGGGACAGTGTAAAAAGACGAAGGCTATATCCTCTAAAAAACTAAAAATTACTAATATACGACTAAGTAAAGATCAAACATGGCCATTTTATATGAAAATATTAAACACACGCGTTTAGAAAGCCGCAAGTAAATTATCAGTGACTTGGAAAATCCCGAGCAATGAGAGATTAAACCTTCAGGGCAAGTCAAGAAATAATTGAAGACAAACATTAAACGATACCTTTCTCTTCAGGAATTCGGTAGACGTCATCATAGGGTCCACAATCTGTCCGGTCATCGCATAATTAAAGAGGACGAAACATGTAGTTACTTGCTAGATAATAGGATCATAGTTTCTTTTGATACATTTATAACATGTTTGATAAAGATCAGCCCCGTAGATACGATGAGGCAATTGCCGATGTTGGTCAAACCATTTCCGAAGCGTGTGATCAGGGGTGAGATGGGGCCGTGTTGCCACAGGACCCCCGAGAAAGGGACTTGCCTCGGTTAAATTTATTGGGTGGTTACGGGCCTGAAGATTGTAAAAAAATTATATATCATGATCAAGGAGACTGCGAAGTTCGTAAAGCACGTACAAGTCATGTTGTCTTTAACGTAGAAAAGTTATTTTAAAAGTTGATCAGGGTACTTCTTCTTTCTATATTGTGCAGGGTTCATACTCGCACATATGGCGAACTATGTGCATGTGGTGAAAGGTCCAAGTGCAGTTAAGAACAGGTTAAAAACATCTCTGATTGGGAGCTAGGCAATCCCCGCACCAATCCCTGCTCGGAAAGCATCGATGGATTGGGCGTTGACTAGGCTGGATGGTAGAGTTCCAAAGCCGGATTTCTAATGAGAGGAATCCTTGTGAACATACTCACATACTGCACATACTCTGGTGAAGGAGACAAGAAATCTGCTTGAATGTCCTATAGTGTAGGCTCCTGTCGGAGGAGGTATGGTGACGATAATAAACTGGTGCATATTTTTCGAAGTTTATGTTAATGGTAGCCATGATGAAGTGCTGAGCTTTTAGTTATATCTATGTCACGATGTTCTGGAAAAAACAGCCAAGTTGATAGACATGTTATAACTCGCAAGATGTTGCTTGGGGAGCATCCCGTTTAAGTTATGGTAGTTAGCTGTGTAAATTGAAATCATTTTTGTCGTGAATTGGACTCATTAATTTTATTGAGAGATCGAATTGAGAAAAATAGCGACAGTATCGGAAATATTAGCTTTGTTGATGAATACTGTAAAGGGGATCCATTGGATGCAGCAAAAGAAGATATAAAAGTCGAAAAGGAACTTTAGCATTCAAGGACCCTAGTCAACCACAAACATGCTCAGAAACAACAACTACAAAGATGAATAAAAGGCAAGATATAACATCAAAAACATAAAAGGGATGATAATAGGGCTACCGCCTTGGAAAGGTCAGTGGCAAAAAAGACCGCTGGGGGTTTAAACCAGGTTTTAGCGTGCAACAAACCTTACTCTTACCATATTGTCGTCCTAATAAAATGGGGCCGTGTAAACAAAGATAACCCCGCCAGGTTATATTCTCTAACAAACAAGGCATACAAGAATAAAATAAAAAGACGTACTCGGTTTTACTGTTCATGAGTTGCAATATCATTTGCCACATCTTTCACTTCCTTAGCACCGGCTTCAGCTTATTCTGCTTTAAAGCCACAACAATTGGACCAGTATGTACATGATCATCCTTGTGTTCTACTTATATTGCCAATTAATGCTGCTTAGTTGTGCGACGATATAGCTTGGTGGGGAGTTCTTTATGTACACGGTTTCGTTTTTATAGGGATGAAATAGGGTAAGAGTGAGGTTTGGTGCTGGTGCACCCCAGAACCTGGTTAAACCCCTAGTGGCCTTTTGCCACATACAGTTCCAAGGCGGTAGCCATATTGTCAACCATTTTATGTTTGTAATGTCACATACCTCACAATTGTTGTTCGTTTTGATCACTGGTCCTTGAACGTTACATTTCCTATTCTACCTTTAGTGGCATCATTACCATACATTAATGAGTAATGACTGTTAAAAACAATCACTGTTAAAAATGTGTAATACTTGTAAATAAAATCACAGTTCATTCTTTTCACATCTTAATGTATTAGTTTCATCGCAGTAGGCACAACAGCCTAGGAGGATTTGGGCACTCAAGAAAACTGTAAGAAAATATGTGCTTAAAAGGTTTTCATCTTAATGTAAAGATCAAAAGGGAACAACTCATGACAAAACAATGTGAAAACTCTGCCACAAGATGCCCATGACCACTCACTGCATGTCAAGTTGCAATCTGTTGGAAACTGCACTAGTTGTGCCTGAAAGATACAAAGAAGAAATAACTAGTAGTAGTATTCGTTTGATTGTAACAGCTTGGAGAGATGCACATCTTGCCATGATATCCAATCATTTGTAAAGCCCGTCAGAAACTGTGGAAGAAGACACCAAGATACTTTCTATATAAGAACAAAACATAACAATCATAACTGTACAACACCAACATGATATGCCCCATCAATCATCATGTCAAGTGTCTGAATCTGTCGGGAACTAGCAGTACGTTTAAATCTGTCGGGGAACCAAGATGTTCAGATGGACAACAGACGGACGGAAAACGCCGTTTCTATCGTTTTTGTTAAAGGGCAGAGAATATATAAGCTGGGTGAATCATTTCGCAGATTGTGAACATTTATGATGATCAGTTTTAATGAGCATGAATGATAATCAGATTTAATGAATTAGTACCAGTTTTAGTGAGCATGAATGAGGACCAGTTTTAATGAATTTGTACCAGTTTTAGTGAGCATGAAAGAGGACCAGTTTTAGTGAGCATGAATGAGGACCAGTTTTAGTGAGCATAAATGCCGACCAGTTTTAGCGAGCATGAACGATGACCAGTTTTAGTGGGCATGAATGACGATCAGTTTGTGAGCATAAATGACGAGCAGTTTTAATAAGCATTAACGATGACCAGTTTTATCGAGCATGAACGATGACCAGTTTTAGCGAGCATGAACGACGACCAGTTTTAGTGAGCATGAACGACGACCAGTTTTAGTGAGCATGAACGATGACCAGTTTTATCGAGCATGAACGATGACCAGTTTTAGTGAGCATGAACGACGATCAGTTTTAGTGAGCATGAACGATGACCAGTTTTAGCGAGCATGAACGACGACCAGTTTTAGTGAGCATGAACGACCAGTTTTAGTGAGCATGAATGATGACCAGTTTTATCGAGCATGAACGATGACCAGTTTTAGTGAGCATGAACGACGATCAGTTTTAGTGAGCATGAACGATGACCAGTTTTATCCAGCATGAACGATGACCAGTTTTAGTAAGCATGAACGATGACCAGTTTTATCGAGCAAGAACGATGACCAGTTTTAGTGAGCAAGAACGATGACCAGTTTTATCGAGCATGAACGATGACCAGTTTTAGTGAGCATGAACAATGACCAGTTTTATCGAGCATGAACGATGACCAGTTTTATCGAGCATGAACAATGACCAGTTTTAGTGAGCATGAACGATGACCAGTTTTATCGAGCATGAACGATGACCAGTTTTAGTGAGCATCAATGATGACCAGTTTTAATAAGCATGAACGATGACCAGTTTTATCGAGCATGAACGATGACCAGTTTTAGTGAGCATGAATGATGACCAGTTTTATCGAGCATGAACGATGACCAGTTTTAGTGAGCATGAATGATGACCAGTTTTAATAAGCATGAACGATGACCAGTTTTATCGAGCATGAACGATGACCAGTTTTATCGAGCATGAACGATGACCAGTTTTAGTGAGCATGAATGATGACCAGTTTTAGTGAGCATGAACGACAAGTTTTAGCGAGCATGAACGATGACCAGTTTTAGTAAGCATGAATGATGTCCAGTTTTATCGAGCATGAACGATGACCAGTTTTAGTGAGCATGAATGATGACCAGTTTTAGTAAGCATGAATGATGACCAGTTTATCGAGCATGAACGATGACCAGTTTTAGTGAGCATGAATGATGACCAGTTTTAGTGAGCATGAACGATGACCAGTTTTATCGAGCATGAGCGATGACCAGTTTTAGTGAGCATGAATGATGACCAGTTTTAGTGAGCATGAATGATGACCAGTTTTAGTGAGCATGAACGATGACCAGTTTTATCAAGCATGAACGATGACCAGTTTTAGTGAGCATGAACAACGACCAGTTTTAGTGAGCCTAAACGATGACCAGTTTTAGTGAGCATGAATGATGACCAGTTTTAGTGGGCATGAATGACGATCAGTTTTAGTGTGCATCAATGACGATCAGTTTGTGAGCATAAATGACGAGCAGTTTTAATAAGCATGAACGATGACCAGTTTTAGTGAGCATGAATGATGACCAGTTTTAGTGAGCATGAATGATGACCAGTTTTAGTGAGCATGAACGATGACCAGTTTTATCGAGCATGAACGATGACCAGTTTTAGTGAGCATGAATGATGACCAGTTTTAATAAGCATGAACGATGACCAGTTTTATCGAGCATGAACGATGACCAGTTTTATCGAGCATGAACGATGACCAGTTTTAGTGAGCATGAATGATGACCAGTTTTAATAAGCATGAACGATGACCAGTTTTATCGAGCATGAACGATGACCAGTTTTATCGAGCATGAACGATGACCAGTTTTAGTGAGCATGAATGATGACCAGTTTTAATAAGCATGAACGATGACCAGTTTTAGTGAGCATGAATGATGACCAGTTTTAATAAGCATGAACGATGACCAGTTTTATCGAGCATGAACGATGACCAGTTTTATCGAGCATGAACGATGACCAGTTTTAGTGAGCATGAACGATGACCAGTTTTAGTGAGCATGAACGACAAGTTTTAGCGAGCATGAACGATGACCAGTTTTAGTAAGCATGAATGATGACCAGTTTTATCGAGCATGATTGATGACCAGTTTTAGTGAGCATGAATGATGACCAGTTTTAGTAAGCATGAATGATGACCAGTTTATCGAGCATGAACGATGACCAGTTTTAATAAGCATGAATGATGACCAGTTTATCGAGCATGAACGATGACCAGTTTTAGTGAGCATGAATGATGACCAGTTTTAGTGAGCATGAACGATGACCAGTTTTATCGAGCATGAGCGATGACCAGTTTTAGTGAGCATGAATGATGACCAGTTTTAGTGAGCATGAATGATGACCAGTTTTAGTGAGCATGAACGATGACCAGTTTTATCAAGCATGAACGATGACCAGTTTTAGTGAGCATGAACAACGACCAGTTTTAGTGAGCCTAAACGATGACCAGTTTTAGTGAGCATGAATGATGACCAGTTTTAGTGGGCATGAATGACGATCAGTTTTAGTTTGCATCAATGACGATCAGTTTGTGAGCATAAATGACGAGCAGTTTTAATAAGCATGAACGATGACCAGTTTTAGTGAGCATGAATGATGACCAGTTTTAGTGAGCATATTTCAGAAAATCAAGGGTCATGTCAAATTATAGCATATTTCAGAAAATCAAGGGCCATAACTTCGGTGTAAATAGTCCGATCTGGCTGATTTGCGAACTCATCCAAGCTTTCATTGGTATCAACAATCTGGTAAAATTTGAAAAAGATCAGATGAAACATGAAGGCCCTATCATGTTAACAAGGCCAAATTATAGCACATTTCAGAAAATCAAGGGCAATAACTCCTGTAAATGGTTCGATCCGGCTGATTTTCGAATTTGTCCGAGCTTTCATTGATATCAACAATCTGGTAGAGTTTGGTAAAGATGACAATGAAAAATTAAAGCGCTATCGGGTTAATGTGGCAAAATATAACAGTTTTAACTGAATCAAGGACCACAACTCCGGTGTTACTGGTCTCAAATGGCTGGTTTTCGAACTTGTCCGAGCTACCATTGATATCAACAATCTGGTAAAGTTTGAAAAAGATCAAATGACAAATGAAAGCCCTATCGTGTTGAGGTTAAATATAAAAATTAACTCAAGGGCCATAACTACGGTGTTACTGGTCAAAACTGGCTGGTTTTTTAACTCGTCTGAGCTTTTATTGATATCAACAATCTGGTAAAGTTTAAAAAAGATCGGATGAAAAATGAAGGTGAAGGTGTTAACGTAGCAACAATTAATGGACGGACAGACGGACGACCGACAACTTGCCATCCCCTAAGGTAAAAGTCAATACTAATATGTCCTGCCTCATTGTTGGCACGTGCCATGATTAACGTGCCTCAGACGTCCAACCTAAATCCACATGCCTCTTTGTAGGTGTTTTGATTTGCACTGCCAACATCGCCTGCCTCTCTGTGGTCGTGCATGCCTCGATTCACTAAAACCACATGCCCCTTTTTGGACTAGTGTGCCTTAATTCACATGCCATACTAAAATCATATGCCTCTTTGTGGTCTTATTGATTTGCAGTACTAATATAGCTTGCCTCTTTTTGGGCGTCGTGCCTTGATTCACATGCCTAATCACAAGCCTGGTTTAGGACATATCTTCATTAGTAATTTCATATTCACCCACACATATTTAGGTTTCCTGCTCCGGGCTATTCCATTTAATCATACCAGGGACCCCAGGAAGGCAATTTAATAAACATCTATGGGTGAACCTTATTTTCTGAAATTTGGTTCTTCAAAATCAATTTTGCATCTATGGGTAGGTGTTTCAAAAGTGCCTTCCCTTGGTCTCTTTTGTTTTATTGGAAAAGCCCTCCATCTACACAAAAAAGCTGGAATTTTTCGTAAAACTGAAATCTTTATTTCAAGCAATATCTAAAATAACATATTTCTTCATTCAAGATAATGTATCTTCATAACACTTCTCTGTTCGACTCCAATGTAGCTTATCAACATCTTCAATATTTATGTTTATCCAGTCAGGGCAGGAATATTTGTTTCCCCGAGTTATTGGTCCTACGTAATATTTGAATGGTCAAATTCATTAATTGTTAAAATAATTAATCTGAATTTCCACTCTTTCTGCATCAATGAGCACTCGTCATGGCGAGCGGACAAGTGAAATTTTCGTGCCCTGTCCAGCAAACCTTCAACATTTACATAACAACAGTTCTAGCTAAAACACTGTACATAAAGGGAAATCAGCGTATGGACAGTGAAATGTGTAAATAAACTTAAGTATGATATCCTAACTACAGAGCTCCAGATAAGGTGCGTATTTGCGTAAATACGCAAATAAAATGGTAGAAAAAGAAATATAAATACAAAACCATGCGTATCATAACGCAAAAGAAATGTTTGATACGCAATTTCTCGCAAATTGCTTGCATATTTGCAATTTTTCATTTCTAATCGATCGCGTATTGGCCCAGAGTTCTCATAATATCTCGAAACAAAATCAAATATAGGTAAAAGACCGAAACTGCCGAATGAACAGACTGGTTCCGAAATTCAGTTTTAATTCAGGTCTCACACATCTATTATCTCCCCTGAAAGCTCACGGACCTCGAGACAAAAGGAAAACAGAAAATAATTCTATTTTTTCTCAATTTTAGGCAATTTTTAATTTGAAAAATAGGTTTTTCTTTGCTTTAGCATACATCTGCAGTGTAAAAGACAGATGATACAGAAAATCCCATGTTGATATGAGGTTTCATTCAAATTTCAGAATTGTTTGACCGAAGCACCACATATTCAGCTAGATAGTGTATGAATTTTGTATTTTCCATAGGGTTCACAAAACATAAGCGAGAAAAAAAACCAACCTGGCTAACTTATGTATTTTATTGTTTTAAATTACTGGTCTTGGCTATACTGAAGATATTAAACCAACAACAATGTCTGCTGCCCTGCTTTGAAGCTCAGATGTTGGAAAAGACTGTACAGTAACCCCATTGGAAAATTAATTGTGGTGCGAGACCGCGCGATTTACTCATTTTTGCCTGTACCCTTTTTATATCGTGTAGCCGCTCGGCGATCTAAATCAATCGTCGGTTAAAAATGTCGGCGAATGTAAACAAACGTACAGAACATAATAAACGTGAGTACCATGTTTGATTATGTGTTTTGTTTGTTGTTAGTTAATTTTACAAGGAAACACCCAACTGAAAACATCCGGTTTAATAGGGTTAAAGTACCCAACTGAAAAATAATGAAATTTTTTACCCAAATGCAAAATGCAAATACCCAATTAAAATAAAAACAACGGAGTAAAAATACTCAATGTCCAATCCTTATCTGCTCTGTAACATGGTGTGATAATCAGAATTAAATCTTCACATATCCTCCCACTGTTCTAGCCATATAGTGGCATATATACATATCAACCTGAATTGTTTGCCCTATTTATTTTGTGTTGACAGAAGCAGTGTCAGGGAATACTTCCTCCACAAGTTAAAACCAACGTTAAATTATTCCCTTCCACACAGGGAATACATCTTCCACAAGTTAACTTATTCCCTTCCACACAGGGAATACATCTCAGTTGACTACCAAATATTGGCTTTGTCTAACTGTTCATGCATCTGGAGTGTTAACAAAAGCCTTGCCCAGGGAACAGCTCCACTACACGTGTTACCACAACTAATACTCTGTTTTGTCCAAATTCTTCAAGCATCTGCTGAGTGGACATAGGAATTGTCGGGGAACAGCTCCACTATGTGTTCTGACAGGTAACTGCAATTCGAAAACAGTAGATATCTATATATTATACTGCAAGTCCTACAAGAACCCCCTCACACAAAAACACACAACTAAACAATCCATCAAATAGCAGATCAGTGTGAAAAACTGACAGACAATAGAAATACATTTTGCAGGCATATAAAACTCAAACTATCACTGAAGGGGATGAATATCCCTGCTTACATTCTATTAAAATCAAACGAAGGGCCATCATTTTGATATGGAAGTATTATAAATGTGTTACGAAATGCAACGGGACGGGACGTTACGGACAACGCGATTCCTACATATCCCCCACTTCATTTTGTGAAAGCGGGGGTATAATAAATACGTCTAAGAATCAGTTATTCTTCATACATATATATATATAAGAAAAGTTATATCAAGGGAGGGGTAAGTATACTCAAAATTGGCTAAGGATCACTTTTTTTGCTGTCTAAATTTCTTGCTGAAATAAATAGCATTATTTCTAATTTACATGAAATTATTTAAGGCAGTGTACGGTCATGTGATCTCATGACTGGATTCGAATTGTTGAAGTATCAATGAAATTAATATCGTTAGTGTGAATTAATTTCTAATAAAATTATATGGAAGAATAAAAGCGATCCTTAGCAAATTTTGAGTAGTATATTACAAACAGCTGTATTTTCATAACATCAAAATAACGTCAAAAGTAGCTTTCAATTTAAGTTTTAAAGGGACACATGGCAATCTTAAAATTTCTATCGAACATTAAAATGAACATCAAGATTTATTTATCCAGTATCATTATGACTTCAAACTTGCTTGCATATACAGGGCTTGCACTGGCTTATTTTTTCTTTGCGCAACTACTTTCGCCAAATGATAGAAATTAGAGCCAAACTAAAAACATTGGAGCCAAATATTGTATTTATGACACAAACTCATTTCGTGAAGTTTAAGTTCACATGGTTTTCAACTTGAAATCATCAATTGTCTGGAGTTACTATAAACATTAAACATGCTTTCTACCTATAACAAACTAAAGTTCAAGATGGAACTTGTAGTTAGAGTCAGTGTCTAGTTCTGTAGTAGAAAGCATGTTGGAACATCTCTAAACATTTAGCAATTTGAAGCACATGCTACAAAAAAAAGGTCCTTGAATGTTACATTTCCTGTAACAATGTTCGCCTTTTATATCTTTTAAATTGTAAAACATTTGGAATAATGGTACAAGTACTGTACCAGTCTTTATCTAGGCCGATAATGCTCAAGCCGTTGAAAAAAAGGGAAATACGATTTAGATTTTTTTTGAGCAAGTCATTTTTGCAAAATTCTTTTTGTCTTGGGCCATATTTTATTTTCTTGCTTATTTGGCGCTGTTTGCACATCACAGTGCAAGCCCTGAATATAATTAAATAAAAATAAAAATTAAGTTTTCTTCATTGTTCTACCATAGGTTTAAATATATTATTGATGTAATATAATCAACAGTTAATAATATGCAAAAAGGATTTCCTTTATACTATTCTTATAATTAATAATATTACATATTTGTCTGTGATTTGTATAGGAAATACTGGGAATAGAAAAGCTATATCTACTCGTTTGCTCTACTGCGAAATATCTCCCAGTGGCCAAATGACGTTCAGATTGTTTTGCTAAAGCACTCGTTCTTATATCGCAGCAATTTCTCTCCCTCGAGAAATATTTCCGGTATCTCAAAAACACTGGTAATTAAGCTCTATATAATGATTAAACCAATGCAAGTTCTGTAGAAGAACTAATAGGACGCCGCAAGTTTTTAAAAAATCAAGATGGCCGTGTGTCTCTTTCAAGACTAGCAATCGACGTCATCAGCAGGTGCACGAGATGGCCATCCGTAACGAAGATTTGTCTTGACCCGATAAGTAAACACGCATTTCAGCTCTAATTCTCAGTCCATAGAGATACAATTATGCCTAAAGTATCGCAATCAATGGTAAAAAGACATGGTTAATATTTACTTCTGCTAATACTTAGCGAATATTTACTTCTGCTAATACTTAGCGAATTGAGAGCAGAATCGAAGAAAGTTATTTTAGCGAGATGATTCTCAGTGGAGTTTTTTCATTTTTAACTTTCTTTGATTCTGCTCTCAATTCGCTAAGTATTAGCAGAAGTGAATATTAACCGAGTCTTTTTACCATTGATTGCGATACTTTAGGCACAATTATATCTTTATGGACTGAGAATTAAGAGCTGAAATGCGTGTGTTTACTTACCGAGTCAAGAGACAAATCTTCGTTACGGATGATCATCTCGTGCACCTGCTAATGACGTCGATAACTGGGCTTGTCTTTAAAACATGTATATGTTTAAACATGAACAAATAACTGATAATTCTCCGACTTAGGGAGAATCTGATCTTTCAATACAGGTAAATGTTTTGAGGTCTGCAACATTATGCCAATATTGTAGCAAACTTACACCAAAAACTGCTGAAGAAGCTTGAGAAGAACTCCCAGCTTGTTTTCATCGATGTCCATCTGTCCTAACAGTCCCGGTAACTTCACTGGAACATAATAAAGGAAAATTGTTATATGAAATATTTTATTTCTGTCTTACAACCTGCACATACAGTCGTTGTGAGCATGAAGCATCACAGCTGCATGATAAGTTATACCCAATCAGTGTATTAGCCAGCCCACCGTGCAGCCATCTTGCACGGCCGTTTCTGGAAAATTTTAAATATAAACAAGAGGTCAATGACCTTGAAGCTCTACTGATTGATTTTGATTTCAGGAAGTAGTCGCTACAGACTTGTTTTTTGAAAATCTATTTTTAACCGTGGCGGCCATCTTGAATTTCCGGCCGACCTTAAATTTTGCTAAGATCAATAAGACATTAAGAGCAACATTCCTGTGAAGTTTCATGAAAATCCGTCAGGTAGTTTCAAAGAAGTAGTCGCTACAAGTTTTCATTTTATAACTCTATGTAAACAAAGCAGCCATGTTTAAGGTCAAATCAAAACGATTTTCGACAAGGACCAACATCATGTCATACTGATCATTTAGAAAAAGTCCCATATCAATATCTCTTATTGTTTTGAAGAAGTAGTCGCTACAAACTTATTTATTTTAAATCTATTTTTAGCTGTGGCGGCCATCTTGAATTTCCGGCCGACCTGAAATTTTTCTAGGATCAACTAGACATCAAGAGCAACATTCCTGTGAAGTTTCATGAACATCCGTCAAGTAGTTTCAGAGGAGTAGTCGCTACAAGTTTTTACTATATAACTCTATGTAACCAAAGATGGCCACTGGCAGCCATGTTTAACGTCGAATCAAAATAATTTTCCACAAGGATCTACATCATGTCATGCTGATCATTTTAGAAAAAGTCCCATATCAATATCACTTATAGTTTTCAAGAAGTAGTCGCTACAAACTTATTTTTTAAAAATCTATTTTTAGCTGTGACGGCCATCTTGAATTTCCGGCCGACCTGAAATTTTGATAGGATCAATTAGACATCAAGAGCAACATTCTTGTAAAGTTTCATGACAATCCGCCAAGTAGTTTCAGAGGAGTAGTCGCTACAAGTTTTTACTATATAACTCTATGTAAACAAAAATGGCCGCTGGCAGCCATGTTTAACGTTGAATCAAAACGATTTTTGACTAGGATCAACATCATGTAATGCTGATCATTTTAGAATAAGTCCCATATCAATATCACTTATAGTTTTCAAGAAGTAGTCGCTACAAACTTATTTTTTAAAAATCTATTTTTAGCTGTGACGGCCATCTTGAATTTCCGGCCGACCTGAAATTTTTCTAGGATCAATTAGACATTAAGAGCAACATTCCTGTAAAGTTTCATGACAATCCGCCAAGTAGTTTCAGAGAAGTAGTCGCTACAAGTTTTTACTATATAACTCTATGTAAACAAAGATGGCCGCTGGCAGCCATGTTTAACGTTGAATCAAAACGATTTTTGACTAGGATCAACATCATGTCATGCTGATCATTTTAGAAAAAGTCCCATATCAATATCACTTATAGTTTTCAAGAAGAAGTCGCTACAAACTTGTATTTTAAAACTCTATTTTTAGCTTTGGCGGCCATCTTGGATTTCACATCAACATGAATTTTTGCTAGGATCAACTAGACTTTATGGGCAACATTTCTGTAAAGTTTCATGAATATCCATCCAGTAGTTTCAGCTGTGAAGTCGCTACAAATAAAAGTTTACGGACAGACGGACAGACGGACGACGGACGCCGCACCACGGCATAAGCTCTGCTGATCTCTGATCAGTAGAGCTAAAAACAGGAGCTGAGAAAATTGAATTTAAGCAGAAAACGACTCTTTAATACCGATAATTCTATACACCTGAACAAAATAAACTGTATTTGTCGGCACAAAGAGTGAGTTTTATATATCAAAATCTCCGAACAACAACTTCCAGTTAAGAATTTTTTAGTTCTAGGAGGAAGCGGTGGCCAGGTATAAACATTAGGGCTACTATTATATTATGTGTCCAACTCACCAAATAGCCTGAGGAGGTGATGTGCTCCGTATAACAAGGACGGTGGTGTGGGCAGATGAGATAAAACCTCTGGTGGCAGCATCTGCCACGATAAAATATTGTTGAGAATCTCTTCCTTAACACTTTCTCCTAAACTGTCAGTACTCCCTGGGGCCCCTTTTTCTGGCCCCTTTTCGGAACCATTCTGTCTCGAGTTTAAAATATTACAGGGAATCAACAGTGGGGGTGGTCTTTCACTTTGCTCACTTTTTCCACTTTTAACAGTAACTGGTTTCATTGGTTCAGACATTACAGTTTCTGTTTTTGATTGGTCACTGTCACTTGACGCGTCACTTGATTTTGGGTAATTTCTCAGCGCCCGTCGACGCAACCCATCGTCAAGCCTTTCAGATGACCGCCGTGTTTTAACAGATTTAACATTTGGTTCAATTCTGTCTGATTTTCTCTTTTTCTCTAGACTTGGATGTGAATCACCGTGTCTTTCAGTTTTATGAATTTTTTCTCCACTTTTCACATCATCATTATCCTCCTTCTTATCATGAACAGTGCTGCGAGTGACTCGGCGACGCGTGCCCTCATGATGGTTCTTGAATGTGATTTCATTATCTTCATTATCATCGTCACTGAAGATGTTGGGAGACAGCTTAGGTAGTTTAGGAGATGGTTCATCTAAACTGATGGAATGACGAGCGGATGATCGAGATCTGGGGGATTGTATGAGTGGCGAGTCCTCTGTTAATCTGAAAAAGATGGAACAATTTCTAGTTTACTAATGAAAATCACACGGAAAACCATATAAGGAAATGAAGACTTAGATGATGTCCAGTTAGAAATGCAGGCAACAACAAATTTAAAAAAGTGTCGTAAACAAACAAGATTAGAAGACCACTACCTACATTTCGAACCCTAATTATGAAGAAGACCTTATGTCTGAGTTGACCAACACCAATGTCAATCCCAAGAGATATTTGTTCCTTACATACTTAATATTTAATTTAATTAATGTCATGAACAGTTGGAGATGCACACTGTAGCGGAGACTGAGTGTGACCTATATTTCGTCGAAAGCTGTAATTCTGCAAATGATTTAAGATGCATATAAGGAACATTCTAGTGAAGTTTGGTGAAAATCATGCAAGAAAGCAGCAAAATAAACATGTCGTAGCGGAGACCGGATGTGACCTATATTACGTCAAAAGTAGGAATCATTATGGTCGACGAGCATATAAATCAATATATGTAGTGTATGGAATTCAATTTGATTTTATAGGCGCACCAACAGCTAAGGTCATATGGCGACTTTCCAGCTTCCATTGTTGGAGGAAGACCCCAGGTGCCCCTCCGGGCGATTTTCGAGCTGGGCGAGCACCTGGTAGAGCTACCGAAGTTCCGCAACCCAGCTGGATAGCTTCCCTCACATACAGATTTCTGGTTCCATGAAGCTTCGAACGAATAGCGGTGAGGGGCAAGTGATTTGAAGTCAGAGACTTAAACATTCGGCCAAGGACGCCCCATATATGAAGGGCAGATATTACATTCACACTCTAGACAACAAAAATGCCTTTGTACAGATAATTGATGCCAATCTGAAAAGTGAACTGTGTTCGTCATTTTGTTTTAATATTTAAAGCTAGCAGACTGTGAGAAAAAAATAATTGAAAAATGACAACGAAAGATTAACAAAACTTGAAATGATTAATAATTGAATGATGTAAATCATGTTTAGAGCACATTTATCAGGAATAATTTTTGATCTGTTGTTTTTCTTCCAAACATAATGATCTACTGGGATATGACAAAACAACTTAATTTGATAATTATTCAATTTATAGTTATTTATTTATTGAAATTTCAAGTTTGACATGTCAGCTGCAGGCATAATGTTTTTACAACATGTTTGAACATAATTTTTCAAGTTTACACGTATGATTTCAAATTTATTAATAAAAAAATATATTAGTAATGCAGTTAAACTCAATTTTCAAGGTTGAATTTGAGTTTTACAACCAAAATCCATAAGAACGAATAGCTTATGAACAATGTCCTTACATTTGGTCTGGCAAAAGATTAACCAATGATACTTGACTGATCCCTACACTTTATATTTTCTGTGTAACACTGACTGTAGTGAGTGTGTATAAGCATTTCTTTATCCTCACTGTATTGTACCGGGCATTTTAGCGAGCAGGCCTCGGACAGATAAGGCAGGTTACCATGAGGTTATTTTACAGTGTTGAGTACAATACTGAAATCAATTGGACGAGTACCCAGCAGACATAATCCATATTTGGACGAGGCAAAGCCGGAATGTGTCTGCTGGGTACGAGTCCAATTGAATTCAGTATTGTTCTCAACACTGTAAAATGACCTCTTTATTTCCCATCTCTATAACTCCAACCAAGTGTTGTATTTATAGTATCTAGCTACATTAATGTTTAATTCCAACTTGAATTTTTTCTTTTTTTTATGTTTAAAGGTGTATTTTTGGTGGAGATAAAATCTTCCAATTTCTCGTTGTCAACTTTGTTCAACTTACAGACAAACACTGGTAAGGGAGATAAATCGTGATGACTCACTGCATTCAACTGTTAGAGTTATCTTCTCATAGTACAAAATACAGAATATATTTTTTTGGACTCCGCATCTATTGAATATAGATTTTGGGACTCTAGATAGCAGATTGAGTACAATAGTGGAAATATAGGATTGTCACATGATTATAAACGCAGGAAGAGATTGGTTAGAATTATAGAGGTATGAAATAATACTGTATATTTGTACTACGACAATTAACTGCACTTACATTTTCTGTTTGGCTGGTGACTTGTGTTTGTACGTAGCTATAACTCTGTGGTACTGGTCCGTCTCTGGGGAGTACAGGAGAATGAGGGGCAGGACAAAGTCAAAACATATCTTCAGTCCATCCACGAACTCCTTACACATCGGTAATCTGTACAAATATATACAATATTAGTTCTTCACGAAATGTACTGTAGTTTTTGTCGCTTTGATTATCCGATGCAGTTTTAAAAAAATAGTGAAAAGTTGTAGTGATTGCACCATTTAGTCATGAATATTTTACTATAAGCAGGCTCGCGGTTGGTTTTTAACATATTGCATTTCCATATAATACAACATGCATATATAAATGGTACAAAGTTAATAGGACTGGAACGACAGAAAACATGCATATATAAATGGTACAAAGTTAATAGGACTGGAACGACAGAAAACATGCATATATAAATGGTACAAAGTTAATAGGACTGGAACGACAGAAAACATGCATATATAAATGGTACAAAGTTAATAGGACTGGAACGACAGAAAACATGCATATATAAATGGTACAAAGTTAATAGGACTGGAACGACAGAAAACAGTCTTATAAAGTTCCTCTCCTTGAATTTGCGCGATTAAAAGTGTAACCTATATAAAGACTATGGTAAACACTAAGTTGGATAGAGTCTATGGAGAGAAATCTTCACAATTAAGAAACCGTGATCGGTCACTATGCTCCATCCATTTCGGTTTCTTAATGGTGAAGATTTCTCTACACAGCCTCTATCTATACTGAGTACATTTTATCTACATATGATTTCAGTTTGTGTATAGATACTCAGGGTCTTCCACAGGGTATTTAAGAGCATATTCCCCCTATCCCTTAATTCTAAATTCTAATTTCCCCCTACTCCTTAACTGACCCCATATCGTTTGTTCTCTCTGCCATATCCCTTAAAAACACCAATAAACCTGCAAAATGCATTATACCTGTCTATAAATAGCTCCTTGTAGGCTATACTTCTTAAAAATCCTTTCATATACTTCAAATTACATCTAAACAAATTGTGATCCTAAAAATATTGGTCAACCGAAGGGTAACTCCCTCCCACCCCACCCCACAATATTCAAATTTTTAATTCCCCCTATCCCTTAAAGTATTTCTGTGGAAGACCCTGATACTATATCTAGCTCTGACAGACAGTATTGAAAAATAAATTACATAACTTTTTCAACCAATCAGTCGCCTCAGATTTTCAAATACTTACACTAATTATTCATGACGATTTTTCTACCTCAACTCTTCATGATTAGGAGTGTGACCTATATAGAGACTATCAATATACCTGTGGCAAACACTGTGGTTATGAAGAGTAATCATGATTAGGAGTGTGACCTATATAGAGACTATCAATAAACCTGTGGCAAACACTGTGGTTATGAAGAGTAATCATGATTAGGAGTGTGACCTATATAGAGACTATCAATAAGCCTGTGGCAAACACTGTGTGGATATGAAGAGTAATCTTCACCATTAAGAAACGATACGCTCCCTTCCTTTTGGTTTCTTAAAGGTGAAGATTTCTCTTCAGTCTTTACCCTGTACATAAACTGCTGAACTATGTGAACTAGACGGGGTTGTGTTTGTAACAAAAACATGTCTCCCCCCACACTTTCATTGTAATGCATATGAACCAACCTGACTGAAAGTTGCGCTCTGCATGTCGTCTCGATATGGTGAACATTTGTGCCAAGTTATTTCAAAATCCCTCAAGCGGTTCAAGAGATATGGAACAGACACGATATATAGAGCATATGACCTTCTACCTCTAAGTGTGACCTTGACCTTGAACGGACGTGGATGGAAGTTGCGCTCTTCACATCGTCTCGATATAGTGAACATTTGTACCAAGACATTTCAAAATCCATCATGCGGTTCAAGAGATATGGAGCGGACACGACTTGCTGCGGACAATGACCTTCGACCTCTATGGCTGGAAGTTGTACTCTGCACGTCGTCCCGATATGGTGAACATTTTGCCAAGATATTTCAAAATCCCTCAAGCGGTTCAAGAGATAGGGAGCAGACACGACTTGTGGCGGACAGATTTAGTCATTTAGAAAAAAAATTCATACCGATCTATTTTTAAATTTGACTTGCGTGTTCTGTGTTAGTTCTTGGGCTGTTTTTATCCTGATTTAATAAAACATACATGTGCACTTGCTCCTAAATGACACATATGAATAGAAGTCCTAGAAGTGTACTTATATTCTTTCTATGGCAATCCTTGGTGGGGTTTGGCAGAAATGGGATCTGTCCATTCCATAAGTCATAGACGTGTACTTACATTCTTTCTATGGCAATCTTTGGCAGGGTTTGGCAGAAATGGGATCTGTCAATTCCATAAGTCACAGAAGTGTACTTACATTCTTTCTATAACAAGCTTTGGTGGGGTTTGGCAGAAATGGGACTATCCATTCCATAAGTTGTAGAAATGTACTTACAGTCTTTCTATAGCAATCTTTGGCGGGGTTTGGCAGAAATAGGACTATCCATTCCAGAAGTTGTAGAAATGTACTTACATTCTTTCTATAGCAATCTTTGGCGGGGTTTGGCAGAAATGGGACTATCCATTCCACAAGTCATAGAAATGTACTTACATTCTTTCTATGGCAATCTTTGGTGGGGTTTGGCAGAAATGGGATCTGTCAAATGTAGGGTTCCAGAAGTCCAACATGAACATTTTGACAAAACTCTCCAGAACTGTGACCACGTTAATCTCAGCTGGCAGCCTGACAAGCTGGAAATGGTGGTGTAAATGTTGATATATAACAAGCAAATACAGAGAATTATGGTCCACCACCTGACAGGAACTGCTATGTAACAAGCAAATACAGAGAATTATGGTCCACCACCTGACAGGAACTGCTATGTAACAAGAGCTGTTGCAGAATTTGCTTTTTCAGAGAAAAGCAAATTATATATCTGATATACAATCACAGAAAGTGGAATCTCTCTTTATACAAGCAATTTATAAAGAACTAGCAGAGATATCCACGAGCCTTTGGCAGTGGACAAAAACATTTACTATATAATATATACGGGTGTATCTTATCTAAAAATTATTTTATGTTGGTCTCTTACAGTACCAAAAAAATATTGGAAATTTGGTTAATACAGACCAGAAAATGTTGTACTCAAATTCTGATCATAAAGGAAAGCTAACTGTGGCAACTCAGCGATTTTTTTCCTTATTAAAGTGGTACCGATAAGTGGACCCATTCACATTCCAAAACGGAACTTTTTTTGAGAGAGTCCGATTTAGTTTTATAATTCAAAGCTTAAAAATTCAGAATTTGTGGTAGATTTCATGAAATCCTTTCTAAAAATCTTCCAAGCATCTATGGAACTTTTGTCAATCCCGGTTATTCATTACCATGTGATTTCGTACCCACTATGGGTATTAACTGGAATTTACGAATGTAATCATGTACGAAAGTTTAAAAAATCAAGCGTCTAGCAGACATGTAGACTGCCCATGAACAATGCACATTTTAGGAATTTTAAGGAAAATAATGCTAATTTTTCACAATCTGCCTGGTACTGGACCCATTCACAAAACGATGAAAAAAATCATTACAATTAAAGGGAGATACATTCTCACCAACCTGCTAGTTCCAACCCCTGGCTCCTTTTAAGCATGCTTTGAAGATAAATTACTAGTACATAACTTCAATGAAATATTTCACTAAAATATTAAATTTTGCCCATTTCAAAAATTAGTATTAAACTACGTTTTACGTAGGATAATACAATTGTTACTGCATATATCATATACTATGTATTGATATGTATAATCATTTATCTTACCTTCTTATCTTGATTAATAGTGAAGTAATCCTTGTCCAGAACAATCTTAAGTGACTCGGGGATCTCTAAGTCCACTTGGGAACGTTGTTTCTGAGGCAAAAATAATAAAAATTATTATATTAATACAGCTGTTTCTTAAATGTTCTAATTTGAAATGAAGAAGTTAGTTTATCAGACCAACACACATGGTGACATCATTAATGAAATATGACAAGAAACAATGTGACAAGTGTTTATAACCAAATCATTTAACTGTAAAAATGTGACATGGAGCCCTATATAGTTTACGATTCTGCTTTGGGCAAAAACGAATCAACAGTGCAAAAGAAGACTGTTAATCAGTTTGTTTTGTAATCAAAAAACTGGCCTTGAATTCACCAACCATTCTTGAGAAAATTCTTATACTTAAGCCCAAGTATGCAAATTTCAATCAGAAATATTTCTATAAGTTTAAAATATAATCATTCATTTCAAGCTGCTATATATGATAACTACTAATAAATAGCAACTTCATACGATTGTTTATCTTAGAAGGTCATGGAAATATTCGTGAACAAAATGTTCAGTACTTGAGTTCAAGTCTAGAATAGTTTGAAGAATGACTGGTGAATTCCAGGCCAGACCTATGTTTATAACTGACATTATGGAAACTGGGTTTGTTAACTGGTTTATATATTGAACTATTTGTATATTATTATAATTAAAATAAATTGATGCATCAATACTATATTGTCACATGGAGTTGTGTTATGATGATGAACATGTATGGCAAGTGGCCAAATGTTAACCCTCAACCTGCCAAGCACGACTGTAATAGCCTTTGCGTCCATTATAAACCCAGATCAGCCTGAAAATGACTCACAGTCTTATCAGGGTCTACAATGTCCGACTGCTGATCAGTCATTTCCCCAAAAACATCCTTTGTCCCATAAATGGAATGGTCTTAATTCAAAGAAAGAACAGTCCATTATATATATGTAGCGGGTTAAGGGCAAAACATGGACGGGGTGTCTCCATACAGAGTTATTACCAAACCATCAGCTTGGATATAGATAAAGTAATCTGGCTAAAAACATATAATGCAGCAAATAAAAATATCATTGTCATATAAATTCTGTCCACTGTTTGTTTTTAAAAGACTAGCTACAGACAAAGAATAGGAATCATTTACCCTTCGCTGCTCCTCATTTTTTGTTTCACTGCTCACACTGTCACTCTCTGTTGCACTGCTCTGAAATGGAACATTGATGGTGTAACAAAATATGTGCATAAATATATAAGATCTATAGCTTTAAGTTGTTTGAAGATTGTTTTGCATGATGTTATAAATGACATTTTTTCCAACACTATATCTGGTGTACAAATTTACACAAAAACATTTGAATACCCATCCATAGCAGTCGATCTGATCTGTCCTGGCTAATGAATCTGCCCAACTTCCATGTTTTCCCAACGTTCCATGTGCATGCTGTTTAACAGCTCATCAACATAGGATATTTAGAGCCAACCATGAGAGAGTGTGAACACTTGGGTGTGGAAAAATTGACGGCAAAAAAGTTTGATCAGTCCGATTACCTGAAACACAACCTTTTTTGTGGGGAGGTGGGGGCTTGATGAAAAGAATACACATATATATATATAGAGATTATTTAACTGCTGGAATCGATTGTAGGGAAATCCTTCACAAGATGCTGGCCTGTGGCTCTTTTCACAAACCAGTGTATCCCATCGAGTGAAGGATTTCACTATAATCGATTCCAGCAGTTAAATAATCTATTTATTACATTTAAAATAATTTTATGATTTTACCTGAAATAATTTGCTTTATGAACGTTATCGGCAGATGACGTCGACAGCACTTTGTTGACGTCACAACGCAACTTCACAGTTATTTTTGTGTTCGGAGTTAGCTAATAATATTTAGCAATTATGAATATTCTTTCACTGAGAAATTCCCATCTTTCACCCATAGAAATGTAATAAATATATTTATTGTACCTCATCTTCAGTGCCGTTTGTATCTGTTGTATATTCCCCATCACTGTCGTCCGTTTCACTTTCAAATGGTGGTGGTTTTCCATTGAATGCATCTGACAATATCTCGGTAATCCTCTGACGACGAGTTCTGTTCTTCCTCCTAAACAATATATATATATATATATTGGTGACCATTCTTATAAATTATAAAATAAATTCTTATATAAGGCCGAAGAAAAAAATGCCTGTTTTTCTGCTAATCCAACCGAACAAAAAAAATTCAGACCCTACCTTGAACTTTTGTTTGGGCAAAAGTTACTAATCACCATAAAAGTCGGGATCTTCTCCTTATACAGCCTATATAAAAATCGTTTGTAAGTAAAAAATCTTCCTACCGACCTACCCTAATTTCTTTGGCCATGTTAAAGGAAATAAAAGTATTTTTTTACTTGGCTTAACCTTATACCTGTATTTGTTTATAGCAATTGCAACAACATATTGTAACAAGACATCAAACTACTAATATAATTATTAATTTCATGTTTTATGATAAAAAATATTGTTTAAATGTTTCAAACATCTGTCTTTTTAAAAGCACAACAAAAACAGATAGGATCTCTCATTTGACAAAACACGTATCAATTTATTATGCAACTAAATTATTAATACTCCTTTTCAGAGGTTATTATAATCATCTTAACTTTTTAATTATGTGGCTTTTAATATCTACATAATAATTATAAAGCTGTTCATTTAAATCATCCAACAAGAGAAACTGTGTTTTATGGTGGTTATTACTACTGTTTGGGGCGCTTGTTTCAGCCAAAGGGTTTTTGGTCTTTTAAAATAAAATTAATCTACTACCTAAATAAGTTATATTTCAGTGAAACAGACATTTTTAGTGGTAAATAAAAATACCTTACTTTTCAAAATTGGTTGAGAAATAAAAATTTCATGCGCGATAGTTGTTTTTGATGGGGCATTTTTAATGTAAAATTCTGCTGCATGAAAAATTGGATTTTTTTTTTTTAGAATTTTTATCCAAAAATGGTTTTAAATTTTTGGATATTAGTAAATTAAGACACCCTGAAAGTTTTATAGCAAAATATGAAGGCTAACTGAAGTTATTTGAAATTTCTTAATTTTCTGAGGTTCCACTAATAAGGAATTTACATAGGAAAAACCCCATCAAAAAATCATTTTGGCTGTAAAATATTTATTTCTCAACCGATTTTGAAAATTAAAGTAGTTTTATTTACCACTAAATGAATGAATGAATGAATGAATGGTGTTTTACGGCACGTCGACACATAAATAGGTCATATTGTGCGCAAAAAAAATATGAAAAATGAAGTATTTATTAAAAATTAATGTAAATATATAAAGATAAAACTATTAAAAATAAAATTAAAATAAGGGATGATAAGGTGTAATATAAACTATGTATGTAAATCAATAAATGCCCGGCAACGGGTATATAAACAACTAAATATATATAAGAACACATTACAATGATTTATATAGTCTGATCTCTTTCAGGAAATCTAAAACAAGACTAAAATCTACAGTATCAAACTCTTTCATAGTATTAACATTGTAGTACCTTTGACCCATAGGTTCAAAGTCTACACATTCCAATAAGATGTGTTTGAGCGTTAACGGTGCAAAGCAGGGTATACATTCCGGTAATTGCTCACCTTGTAATAAATATGAATGAGTATAACGTGTATGCCCTATCCTGCACCGGGCTAGGACAACTTCCTCTCGACGAATGGGTCTACTAGAAGAACGCCATTCTCCGAGTAACGGTTTAATTGGATGGAGTTTATTGTTAACTGACAAATCCCAAGCGGCTTGCCAAGAGTTACGAATATATGTGTTAATACAACTTTTAAAATCAGTATAAGGTAATTTGGTATTAGTTATATGTAAATCTAATGCTGCCTTAGCAGCACTATCAGCTCTATCAATACCACGTATTCCTACATGGCTTGGAAGCCAGCAGAAAATAATAACATTATCAATTATAAGAGAATTGTACTTTTCTAAAAGTTGAAGCACAACTGGGTTATCATGTTTCATATTACCCAGTGCTTGAAGAGATGAAAGGGAATCAGAAAAGATTACAAAATGGTCATCATCAGATTCCTGAATATAATTTAAGGCAAGTTCAATTGCCTTAAGTTCAGCTGAAAAGATAGAGGCCTTGTCAGGCAGGCGGCTCTTTATGCTGTGTTTGTGAACAACAGCTGCTGCAGCTACCTTATCTCCATCTTTAGAGCCATCTGTGTAGATATGTTGAAAGTCACAGTATTTCGATTTAATTTCATTAAATTTACTTTGAAAGACAGTAGGGTCTGTACTGGATTTGTTATTATTACAAAGATCAAAAATAATTGTTGGAGTTTCCAAAGTCCACGGTGGAATTTACCACTAAAAATGCCAGTTCTAATGATATATAACTGATATCTTTGGCAGAGTAAAAAGACGATAATTTTAAGATTTTGATTTTGAAAGGTACTTATATTGAATCAATTTGCCTGAATGTGCATGAAATATGCAGGGTTTTTAAATTATCACACTGTAAAATATTAGTTCAATCTGCGAGATTGTATTTCCTTACACTTTCCTTGCGACGTCTGCCAACTGCTTCATAAGAGATCTGTTTCCTTCCGTGTTCTTCAAAATAAAACAATCGTTCACAACCCGATCCCAGCTGCAAGAGAACAAAAATACAAATGACAATAATAAACTGTAAACTCACTAAAAAAAAGGGACATAACTCCACAGAAAATAATCTGACCAGAATGCCAAAACAAATTCATGTTTAAGATATATCAACGCTCATCTTGATCTGATGAAAAACTAGAAGTTAGCCGGACATAGCCATACTATAATATGTCTCAGATGTCTTGAAAAACGTATAATATTTGAATTATTTATAATTAGGACTGGTAGCTACTTTATCAATTGTTGTGTTGATGAAGTAGACTGAGCGAACAGCAAATATCACAACAATGTATTAACAGTATGCCATTTATAAATTAAAGGCAGAGCCCCAGAATTTTTTTTTGGACCCTTGAGTGATCACCCCTCAAATTTTAACTTGAGGGGTAAAATTTTATTTTCACCACAGGTGAGGGGTAATCATGGAAATATTTTCTCCCTAAAATCAGAACTAAGGGGTAAATGGTGTCTAAACTATATAAGGCTATTATAGAGGACATAACAGCACAATGCAGGTAATCGTATGACGTCGAACAAATTGCCATGTAGTTCCAAATGTTGAAACCTACTGGTATGCAAGTAGTAGCCGAACAGCAGTAGTATCCGAATTTCCGTAAACAAACGACGTTCGTAGCTCTTCAATAGAAAATTTCAATTTAATTTAATAAAAAGATACATTTTTCATCATCAGAAGAATCGTCGTACACAAAAAAGTAAATATGTACCGAAATATAAATGATTTTCTTCTCAGCACTCATTTCCGCGTGGGGAAGTCGCGCGCTAACCACGCATGCACAGTTAGGTGTTTTTAATTGCTCTCCAATATTTAAACAATGCTTCCCCATGACAACACCAGAAGACGATAATAAATTAAAACTCTAATTTATATATATAACCCTGTTTATATAACATGTAGGCATAAACAACATTGGAAAAATACAATACTGCAGTAAAATATCGATCGGTCAAATCTGATTATACTGCAGTAGCGGACATTTCAAACTGACGTAATCCCTGACGTAATGGAGACATCTCTTGTTAATATATTTAGGTCATAAATGGGATGAGTTGTCTTTCTTACGGAATGGGGCGTCCAATAGGGATAATGACTTTAAATGTATCCGATTTTTTAGCATTTCGGCTACTACTTCTGTACTGCTGTCAATCAACGGTTATTGGTTTCCCTTTTGAGGGCCCCTATTAACAGCGCGTGCGCGAGCTTGTAGTCGGATGTTGTCATTTTTAACAATGAAGTGAACTTAACTTTACTCTGTAAGTTGATTTTGTTTGAATAATATCAAATAACAACAAACAGTACAATAAACACTATTTTCTGTTCGGCTACTACTTGCATACCAGTACAGTTGTAAATCATACATAGCTCTATAAATATTTAAACTTGTCTTTTCAAGCAAGTCTACATGTAACAGCAACATTTCAAAGTGACCGTCGTGACTTGTCTTCACACATACACTATCAACTAAATCAATTAATATTTGCCTTACAATGTTTTCTGGGTTCACTATTAGTACCGCCGATGGTTGAAAAAAATACATTTTTTTTCCTGTTTTGCCGACATTTACAAAAAGAACGACAACTCTTGTTATCAGCATCGCTAAGCGCTTGCTTAATTGTAAGATCATGTTTAAGCAAGTTCGCTACCGATACCAATTCCAGAGCTTCCGTTTCTTTTGACTGGCATGCTGATTTGCTGCAAATCACTAGTGCACATCTCCAGAATGTATTGATACTGGATTAATAATGTGAGATGATTTTAATGCTTGATAAAAACTTCCAAGATTGCTGCGTGTCCGTTTAAAGCTAAGTTAAGGTATTCTGTCACCTGTGATTCCAGCGCAGGAAGTGTATGTGATAGCCGGCTTGTCTCTTTCCTTCTATATCGTAGTAAAATGTAGTGTCTAGGATCTGAAAAAATACAGAAATCAAAACTTGAAATCTCATACCAACTGTTTTAGTTCTATGCAAAACCCGACACACGACAATAGTTACAAAGCTGCAAGTTTTCTTATCACAAGACCAGGGATTTTTCTGCATTTTTGGAAGTGGGGCCAGGGGCTTCTGAATTGGGAAAAATGCGCGTAAAATGTACAAATTGGGAAAGAAATAATCCTACTATAGTACACAGTAAGGCACTAAAAATGTTTGAATGATGGCTATTGCTTCACGATGGCTATTCATAATTTTGATAGAGCGTCATCAAAAAAAACTGACCAATCAGTGACCAGAAATAAGACATAACCAATACATTCTGGTTGGTGATAAACTCGGTCTTTATCCTTGATGTTCAACAAAGTTTACTGTTAAAATTAAGGTATCTACAGTGTGATTATTTTAAAACCCTGCCTATTTCACAGATACCGGTTTAAAAAAAAAAAAGTCTTATATTCAGTATTTAATAGAATATGACTTTCTTTTTTTTTTAAACAGGTATCTGTGGCCTATTTCATGCACATTCATGCAAACTGATTCAATACATGTATCTTTTAAAATCAAAATCTTGAAAATTATCATCTTTTTACTCTGCCAATGATTTTTATTTTACTATTCACCCTTTTGCCATTATCAAATCTCGCTCTCGTTTTTCGCGAGATTTCGAGTTCGGGGTGTCTCAACACTAACTCTGTATAGTGAATATACAGTGTTTCTTTGTTTTAGACACATTTTAGAACGTATCATGCAAAAATATAATGCGAGTGCTGTTTCTAGGTGTGTTAGTAATATAAACTGTTAGGCTATTGACCTTTTCTGGGTAAAATGGCTTTTTTATTGCCATTATAATGATACCTTGAAACTGAAAGTAGATATAGAAGTGCGCCATGGTTACTCAAATAGCATACTCCTCGCGTTTCGTGATTATTAGGTTTACTTATTACACTTAAATAAGTAAGTCCCTGCATTTTAATTACATTTAACAAGTTATATATATATATATATATATAACTTTCTTGTAAACAGGAACGGTTCATATTAATCTTTTCTACCAGTAGTTTGAGAATCCAATAATGTGCATGCTGAGTTTTAAATTCACTACTTAACATAAGTATATAAATTCTCCTTTAAATAATGTTCATAAAAGTATATTCCACAAACGAATATGTATTGCAAAGAGTCATTTACTGTTGGTAATTGTTACGACAATTATTATGTAAAATAATTAACAGGACTCTGCAATATATCGTTATTCCTACCACAGTATAAGATTTCATAAATCATAGGACCCACATAGATGTATAGCTATGCCAAAAACAATTACTTGAACAGTTGCTAATGTTGAGTTTATGGCAGGTTGTTTATTGCAATCAACAGATAAAGGGTTTCTCTAATAGTAATAATGCGGTACCCCGTGGCTAATTGGCTGTCCAAAGCAGGATGTTTGTTTAGATCAAAGAGGCCATAAATCACAATCACTGGCTACCCGTGGTGTGTTGACATCATATATTGTGTAGTATTTTAATTTTAAATTTTACGTATACATGTATTATGTATAACGTGGGAAAGCTGTTTGTAATTATGTTATTAATATGAGCTGTCAGATATTGAATTTGCCGGTGTTAAATGTGGTGTTTATTTGTAATTATGATGATATTTTGAAACCGAAAGTAGGTAGCCTAATACTGTCGATGTTCCTGACGTTATTCGAAGATCATAATTATTGTGTTTCTTAAATTGATTTAAAGTTCGTTTATCTGCAAGACAGATGGAATATGTGACATTAAATACATAATTTTGATTTAAATAACAAACAAGCATGTAACAGACTTCTTTTCTTTTTTTTTTTGACAAATCTGTCTGAACGTAATCTATTTGTAATGTGTTAAGTTTCACAAATGCATACTATAAATACAATTGAAAATTAAAACAGTTAGCTGAAGTTATTTTTTTACCCTCGCCGTATGCACAAATTAAAATATGACACAATTATAGTATATATATGATGTCAACACATCACGCGCAGCCAGTGTTTGTGATTTATGGCCTCACTGTTCTAAACAAACATCCTTTTTTGGACAGCCAATTAGCCACGGGGTATCGCATTACTACTATTGGAGAAACCCCTTATCTTTTGATTGCAATAAACAACATGCAAATAAAACCCAACATAAGCGACTGTTCAATTACTTGTTTTTGGCATGGCTATATGTAGGACCTGTGATTTATGAATGAAATTAAAAATATTTTGCAGAGTTCTATTAATTATTTTATCTATGCCGTAACAATTATCAACAGTAAAATACTTTTGCGATACATATTCGCTTTTGGAATATAATTAAGTGTAATAAGTCAAGTTAATTACTTTAAATAATTTATGAAACACGAGGATTCTGATCTTTGAGTAACGCACATCTACCTACTTTCGGTTTCAAGGTATCGTTATAATGGCAATAAAAAATCCATTTTACCCAGTAATGGTCAATATTCTGACAGTTCATATTACTAACACAACTAGAAACAGCACTCGCATGATATTTTTGCACGATACGCTCTAAATTGTGTGTAAAACAAATAAACACTGTATATTCACTATACAGTTAGTGTTGAGACACCCCGAACTCGAAATCTCGCGAAAAACAAGAGCGAGATTTGATAATGGCAAAATCGAGAATAGAACCTAAGGATAAAAACCGAGTAACACAAATTGTATCACCTACTGAAAATAAAATAAAATCTCAACATCTATGCAATGCAAAATTATGAATTGCTTCTTTTCCAGTACATGCATTAATTTTCAACACTGTAAAGCATTTAGTCTAAATTTGAAGTTTGCATTAAGTGTGGACGTCAAGAAGAGGTCGTGATATGATAATAATCAATGATATAGGTAACAAACATCCTTTGTTTACAAAGCCTGTCAAAGGGTTGGATCAGTGGGTGGGGTAACTTTTCATTTTTAACAACCTTTGCTTCGTAGATCACTCTTGCTTTTGTGGGGTCGGGTTCAAAACATAAAACAGATTCTCCTGGAGTGAAATTAAACTTCACACCCCTCGTAGACATATTGCGTTCCACTGTTTTGGCATCTTGCAATATTGTTCAGTTGTTTACCCGCTATTTTTTTCCGGAAGTTGGGACATTTGAAAGTTTACATAGCGGGTCTTTTATCGGTAGGCGAGCGGTATGACTGAAATGCGAAAAGGGCCCTTTTCGCGAAAAGGGCATTCAAGGTACAAAAGGGCCTGTTTTATGCAAAATGCATCTATATTGTTTGGTTTTGGTGATTTAAATGTGAAGAATGTGTAATTATAATAAGAACAAAATAAGAATATACTAAATAAAATCTTTTAGAAAGTCTTAATTCTTCAAAAATACGTATGGATAGCGACACTTATCAGCTACGAAAAGGGCTGGTCTGCGAAAAGGGCCCGTTTTATGCAAAGTGCATCAATATTGGTTTGTTTTGGCGATTTAAATGTGAAGAATGTGTAATTATACTAAGAATATAATAAGAATATACTAAATAAAAGATGAAAGAAAGACTTAATTCCTCAAAAATACGTATGTGTAGCGACAATTACAGCTACGAAAAGGGCCAGTCTGCGAAAAGGGCCCGTTTTATACAAAGTGCATCAATATTGTTTGGTTTTCGTGATTTAAATGTGAAGAATGTGTAATTATACTAAGAATATAATAAGAATAAACTAAATAAAATATTTAAGAAAGTCTTAATTCCTCAAAAATTCGTATGTGTAGCGACAATTACAGCTACGAAAAGGGCCTGTCTGCGGAAAGGGCTAGGACCAACGTGTTTAATGCACATTATCAGAATTATCACATTTCACAATGGCGTTAGTTTTGTATTTCTGCATTAAGAATTTATTTATTTAATTATTATAAATATGTTTATGTTGGAAATGGTTCTACAAAAAGGAATATACCCTCATACGAAAAGGACATACACATTGTCTAATAAAATGATCTGTGATTTCAGTCTTTACATTATGCATCAAGTATTTATTTAACTTCTTTCTTTCTTTTTTTAATATTAGCCTAAAATTATTCATCGTAAAGGACTGTAAATAATACGAAAATGATATTCACATCTACGAAAAGGGACGCTGATCTACGACTTTACTACAAAAACTTTTCAGTATAATGTCAATGTTGTTCACACCTTTGTTTGATCCTTGATTAGATTATAGCACATTCACTAATCGATGGTGCAATATAATAAAAAATATATAAATGTTGCTTTTTGACTAGTATGTGAATCGCCCAATATATTCACTAATTACTTTAATCCGCACATTTGCGAAGCCGTGTGTCGATACGATTAATGACACGCGTGGCATCTACAGGTATTCCTTTGCTTTGCACAGAAGCGAGGTGTTAATAGGATCAACGACACGTGTTGATTGTGATTTTACTCAGAAGAAACTAAGTTGATAAATTGTTAGCAATAATGTAGAAATAAATGACTGACAATTAGTTTAGGTAGACACTATTGAATGTAATGTTTTCTGTTATGTGGAGAGGTTTACGAATGAAACTATGCTTTACGGATTAAATAAATGTATTTAACGCCTTCATTTATAACGAAATTGTTTATTTTTTATGTTAATACGAGAATAACGCACAGAAGCCCTTCGTAGATACATGTACGAGTATTGTGATTTAAAAGAAATTAATAATAGCGTTGCATCAAAAGAAATAAGTTGATAAATTGTCAGCAAAAAAATAATTGATGCAGATTAGTTTAGGTACACAATTTAATAAATTTAATGTTTTATGTTATGTGGAGACACTAGTCGCAATTACAGGTATGTCTTTGCTTCGCACAAAAGCCAGGTGTTATTAGGATTAACGACACATGCGAAGACGCAGTAATAGCAGTACATCGGCTTTACCAGAATCTCAAAACAACTTCTGCGGTATCAGAACAGTTCCGGAAACGCGTGACCTGGATTGAAAAAACAGCAAACCTTATGCCGGAAGTACCGACTGACATAGCCATCGTAGAATACGTTGGCACATATCCAGGAAGATATTTTCATGGGTTAGTACAAGACACAACTAATAATCCCAAACACATTAGAACAAAACCAGCTGTAATTAATAAACTTAAAGTAGAATTAAAACATAGATCTGTCAAAGAGGTTGAGCGAGAAATGAACCAGGTTTCGTCCGATGATTTTGAGAAACAACGCAATGAAAAACAACTAAGGAATATCAAACACGAATTCACAAAATCAAAACAAACACAAAAAACAACAAGTAATATCGCCGACCAATTTATATGTGTCGAAGAAATGACAAAAACCCACGCGTTTGTTCAAAGTGTTAAACATATCAGTGGCATGCAACATCCAGTCATCACACTCTTCACAGAACAACAAATCACTGATGTTAAAAGATTCTGCTGTCGAGAAAACGGCGGTGTCCTGGGAATGAATTTCACGTGACGCCAACTGTTTACAAAGACACGTCAGTTATAAAGCGATCCACGAATGATATGTTTCGGCCCAACCTTTGTGCATCAGAGTTCAACAACAAAAACATATCAATCATTCCTTCATGACATTGCTGACAATTTAACCGATAACCAAATATCAAACTTGACAGTTGGTAGTGACGAAGAACTGGCATTTAAAAACGCAATTAAACGCTGCTTTCATGGTTGTACACAGCTATTATGTACCCGACACATTAAAGAAAACACAAATAGACACATGGAAAATGTGGTTGGTTATCCAAAGACTGAACGGGACCAAATTCTTACCGCCATCTACGGAAAAGACGGACTTATTCAAAACACAGATATAGACACTTTTAACTACCGACTGTCAAATATACAACAATTAATTACAGAGAAAGACAACACCGTTGGGGAAAAAAAATGCATGCAATATTTTCAAAACAAGCTATTACCACTCCTAAAAGAGCATGTAATTGAACCGGTAAAACAGGGGAAAATTCCACCCAGTTGGACAAATAATAACTGCGAGAGTGCAAACCATATTCTGAAAACGGCCACCCAATGGAAAATGCAAGACCTTCCCAAATTGTTTAATACACTTTACAGCATCGTCACTAGTAAACAGGAGGAGCACTATCGGGCAATTAGGGAAACGGGCAATTATCGGCTAGCTGACAGGTACACCCATCACCAAACTGACATAAGTTACTGGTCTACAATGACAGAAGAAAGCAGACAAAAACGACTAAAGCGATTTCTTACGTACTGCGGTAAATCTAATACCAACACAGTAGTATCGACAGACGGAATGATACTTATTGCTTGAGTTTCTTTGAAAAGCACACATTTTTTTTATTACTTTTATTGATGAAAAACAAAGTTACATGAAACAAATCACTATATTACATAAACATATTTAAAATAAATAAAACGGACCCTTTTCGTAGCTGATAATTGTCGCTATACATACGTATAAACTTACAAAGGGCATTAAATCTAAATTAAACGAAGACAGAGATATGATTATTGCGCTCTGCACTTCCTCTCAGTGCCCTCTATCATTGTGATAAATTTCATCGGAGTGCCATTAGTAGTTTTTGAGTTATGGAAAAGACACAAATTGTAAGTATAAAATTACAAAGGGCAATAACTCTAATTTAAAGGAAGGCATAGTTATGTTTTTTACGCTTATTGCCCGCTATCATTGTGTGAAATTTCACTGCAGTCCTATTAGTAGTTTTCGAGTTAGAGGGGACACGAATTATAAGTATAAAATTACAAAGGGCAATAACTCTAATTCAAATGAAGACAGATGTATAGGTCTTATGCTCTGCACGACCTCTTAGTGCTCTCTATCATTGTGTGAAATTTCATTGCAGTCCCACAAGTAGTTTTCGAGTTATGGAGCGGACACGAGTTTTCGTGTTATGGAGCAGACACGAATTATAAGTATAAACTTGCAAATGGCAATACATCTAAATTAAATGAAGACATATTTAAGGTTATTGCACTCTGCACTTTCTCTCATTGCCCTCTATCATTGTATGCCTATTCATTGCAGTCCTATTAGTTGTTTTTGAGTTTCAGAGCGGACATGAATTATAAGTATAAAATTACAAAGGGCAATAACTCTAATTCAAATGAAGACAGAGTTATGATTATTATGCTATACACGTCCTCTCATTGCCCTCTATCATTGTGTGAAATTTCATTGTAGTCCCACAAGTAGTTTTCGAGTTATGGAGCGGACACAAATTATAAGTATAAAATTACAAAGGGCAATAACTCTAATTTAAATGAAAGTAGAGTTATGGTTCTTGCGCTCTGCACGTCCTCTCATGGCCCTCTTTCATTGTGTGAAATTCATTGGAGTCCAATTAGTAGTTTTCGAGTTATGGAGCGGACACGAATTATAAGTACAAAATTACAAAGGGCAATAACTCTAAGTTAAATGAAGGCAGAGTTATGGTTCTTGCACTTTGCACATCCTCTCATTTCCCTCTATCATTGTGTGATATTTGATTGCAATCCCATTAGTAGTTTTTGAGCGGAAACGAAATAGGACGGACGGACGGACGGATGGACGGAGGGCATTACTATACCTCCCTTGCCGCAGGCGGGTTGACAAAGAGAAGGGCCACCAGTAGCCACAGGCTTACCTTTGGCCCTGGGCCAGTAAGTTAAGAATGGAACACTTACACCCTTCTGAATCACATGAGAGAGAGAGAGAGAGAGAGAGAGAGAGAGAGAGATGATAAAAACTTACCGATTTAAAGAACAAATGGCAGAGTTTTGCGTGCTGTTAAAATATTATCACCTGATTCAAATATTTACTGCTTTGCATTTGTGCAATCGTGTACCTATTACGCTCAAGAATTATTGATTGATTTATTTCCTCTCAATTGAAGAGCATTCAATCAATACAATAATACAAATACTTATACATTGACTAATATACACGAAAAAGGAATATTTTATTTTATCACATAACGTCCCTTGTTAGCAGTGTCGAACAACCATTTAATATTATATTGTATGACACACGTGTAATACAACCTGGAACGATTTTGATTGGTTGAGTTAAACCTGTAACACTACGCAAGTTTATTAACTGAAACTATTTTATTTATTACAAATTCACCCAGATCTGAGTCATAAACTTATTATCTATGACAGCTTATAAAAATAATGCACGTTATACAAAACATTAGGGAATCTATAAAGGTGTACCCAGGGATCAATACTGGGACCAGTACTTTTTAATACATTCATAAACGACCTTTCCACTCTGTTAATGCAAGTAGTCTCTATAATCTAATTAATTGATTTTCTGACAACAAAATGAAAGCAAATCCTGATAAACTTCAAGCAATAGCTATAGGTAAAAAAACAAATCAAGCAAACATTTCCTTTAATTTAGGTAACGTTCAGATGAAGTAACACTTCTAGGAATAACTTTTGACTTTAAGTTAAATTTTAACACTCATATTTCAAACATCTGCAAAAAAGCATCAAGACAACTAAATGTAAAAGAATTGGAAAAGATTTATGTGGTGAACTAAATACTAAGAAAATTGAAAAATACAAGAACGAGCACTCCGTTTCATCTATTATGATTATATATCTAGTTATGATACTTTATTAATAAAATCAAAATTACCTACATTGAAAGACAGAAGACTACGAACCATGGCAACTGAAACTTTTAAAATTCTAAATAATCGAAGTCTGTTAGGCTATACCTTCAAGATTTAATAACCATTAAAAATAACTCTGAGGTATACTAACGCTGCAGTCGTCCCACAGGTAAGGACAACAAACCATGGTATTAACTCGTTCCGTTACGGGGCTGCCAAACTCTGGAACTCGATGCGTGTGTGTAGTTCTAAGGTCTAAGGTTTAGAGTCCGTCCGCCAACGAACACGTCGAGGTAAACCTGACGCGATGGGCACAATAGAGTCTGGACTTTCTGGAACTCGATGCCGCCACACTTCCGTGATGAATCAAATTATAATCAGTTCCGGAGTCTGGTCGGCTCCTGGAGCGGGACGAGTTGCCACTGCACCTGCTGTGTTAGCGGATCTTAGTTGCTGTTAATAAGGCCTATATTGCTGGGGTTTTTTGTTCTGCTTATGCTTTGTGTTGCTTTCATCAGTTTGTGCGCATGAATCTGTACAGCTTTGCAATACAATCTATATGTAATGCTCTGTTCCAGATTCAATGTGTCCCCATTTTGAAATGTCATGTTTCAAGCATACAGATGAAGCCAGTTCATTTCATATCTGATATGAGGTGATAAGTGTTCATATCTGATATGAGGTGATAAGTGTATTAGCACTTTTCTAATTGTCGGCTTTTGCTATACGTTGCCTTTCAGTGTTTACTTTACTTTCGCGATTTTAATTAATTTTTAACAGCGAGAACCTTGTACTTATCCTCAAAATTTGTCTCAGTTAGTCTCTGTAGGATTGACTCCATCTGTATGTCTTTTATCTGTGAATATGTACAAATGCCTCAGTAACTTTATTTCCCTACACGTTTTAGCGTTTCTATGAGTGTAAAAGTGTCTAGCCTATGTTATTAATATGCATGCCAATTTATTTTATTATCATTTAATAGTTTATCAGCTGTATATGTGTAACCATTTATGTGCTATTGTGTCTGCTACAATGTTTTATTGTCATGTTTATTATTAGTTTATTATTAACCTTTAGCCTCATCATATCGAGGGAATGCATGGAGTGTACTTGCTGTTGTTATTGTCAATATTCTAATTGTGCATTCATTATTTTATTATCATATATCATTTCTATATCATTTTTATGTAACATATATGTGCTTTAAATGCTATTGTGTTATTTAAATTGCTATGTTGCCTGTTACTGTATGTCGTCAATAGCTATTCATATCTAATGTTTGTGTTTATAAGCCATACCGACTTTAAATAAAGTTTGTATCTTGTATCTTGTATTCTTGTATCTTGTATCTAGCTTGTATCAACACATATTTACAAGTGTTATGTTTATAAATTGTCTAGTAATCGAATCTGCACCCAGTCTTAACGAAACGAAATTAAAGATAAAAATGTACATAATCACAATTAGTTAACTCCTGCAAACTATAACACTAAATTGTCAAATCCAAAAATGTTCTTTTAAATTCCAAATATCTTGAAACAACATCGTAACACTACTGAACGTTATCAAAACGAAATATACATAAAAGTTAATGCATTTAACGACGATCGTCTGAGCACAGAACAGTCTGGACTATCGAATTAGAAGTGTCTTTCTATTCATACTGTTAAAATCAAATATTTACACTCCGGAGTTTCTACCACATCACTACAAAAGCTAGCTCTTTGGCGAGTGTAGTTCTAAGGAGTATAGTCCCTCCGCCCACTGTCCAAGAGAAGAATTGGGACGTTCATTTCAATTCAATTCAATTTTATTCAGGTAAAGTTATATATAACAAACAATTGGTAAGATGAGAAAATAAATTGCAGATAAACGAATTATATAATGAGGAATCTGACTATCAATTATCACAGAAATTCTATCAGTTATCACATTATCAATAATTATCATTATTATTGCTATATCACAGAAGATATGACCCCCCCCCCCCTCCCCCCCCCCCCCCACCCCCATCCCCCCACCCCACTTTTGATTCAGACCGATTATTTCGGAGGCAGAGACGTGGTACGCGGGACGCGAACTATATTTTTATTTTGGACGCGGACGCGATTAACAGATGGAAATGTATTTAAAACGAGTTTAAATCAGTAAATACGATCAAATCCGATGAAATATATGAATACGAAAATGTGTCCTAGCACAGGCTGAACTCAAGCTGCTTTAAACGAAACAACCCGTATGTACCTACATTAGCCTACATGTACGTTTACAGTTTGGTCCCTTAATTGAAAACCTCCATTTGTTACGCTGTAACGTTGTAGCGCCAAAAAAAGAAAAATGTACTAGTAGTTTACACATCTGCACGTTGAGCCATGTTTATTGAGGAGGGGGGAGTGGGGGGGGGGGGGGATGGATTGGACGAGTGGTTAGAGTCTCGGACTTGAAATCACTTGCCCCTTACCGTTGTGGGTTCGATCCCTCATGGGCATAGGAATCTTTATGCGAGGAAGTTATCCTGCTGGCTTGCGGAACGTCGGTGGTTCTACCCAGGTGCCCGCCCGTTCACGACCAATGGAAGCTGGAAAGTTGCTATATGACCTTAACTGTTGGTGCGACTATAAAATCCAATTCAATTCAAATATTGAGGCCCCTTGTCGTCTCACATTTCGGTATGTAAATCGAAAACCCGAAATGCGAAGCTTTGGACTATGTGTCTCAGAAGTCAGAACCACAGTTAGCAGAGCTCGCAGAACTCAAAAAGCTCGTTCTGGTTGAGTACGGCATTCCTTGTGCATTTCTTCTCATGGTGTTGGAGACTATACAGTAAAGATTGTATTAATACGCCTTTCTAAAGATATTGAGTATCCAATTGGACGATTTCTGATGGCAGACGTAGAATGGAATAACTTGAAGTCGTTTTTGAATAATGTGTCGAAGACGCACAGCTTATTTTGCAAGTAAGCCGGTGCTAGAAGACGTGAGAGGTGTTGCCCTTTACATTACCTCTAATGAACAGACTCATTAAAACTGTCTGCTACATTTATCTCTTGTTAGTGTGTGTTGCTTCCAAGGTATCCCCTTTTCAGTATTTATTGACATTCGCACTAGCGTTTGTTTAGTGCTGTGTGGCGGCCGTAAAAATCGCCCGACAACAAATCAGTAGTGTTATTACTTTCTGGTCCTTTGGGATCATCAAAGCTCAATCTTTGTGGCTTTAAAATAGAATATCACTGAAGCGGTGGCAGGAGGCGTGAGAGGTGTTGCATTTAACATTACCTCTCATGAACAGACTCAATAAATTATTATCGTTGTTAGATTATATTACCCATAAAAGAGTTGTAGGTGTTTGCAAATCAGAAATCAACATTGTATTAACATTTCGGTTCAAAACGTATAGCTCTATTATAATAATATAATGGTTGTAAAAATCGAACGGGAGCGCACAGAACTTTGAATTTGTAATATGGTTAGTACGGGTTCGAGACGGGGAAGACGTTGCATTTTAAGTAATAAGCTCTGAACATGTTTACCAACTACAGTGAGCCTGACCAAATCCTGGTAACTTCAGAGATCTGGCCGTTTCAAAATCCATGCAAGTGACTTACTACGTATGTTATTAAATATTCAAGCACATCTAGGTTTACGTGTGTACGACTGCCGTGAATGAAGACAACATGGGTCACCTGTACAGGCAGTGTGTAGGTGGCAACTGTTGACCTTCATTTCAACTGGCCATGAAACCTTCACCAATAAAGATAGCGTTCAAGTGCTGTAAAATAAATTTGAAACAAACATGAACTCAGGTATTCTCAACGGGTATGTCCCTTTGGTGCATAGACCACAATCCCAATTGGTCAGATCACACTCGAAAATCACGCGAATCTTATTGGACCCGTCGACTAAACACTATCCAACCGTTTGGCATAAACAAAGGGGATGACATCCGCATCACCAGTAACAATAACTTATAAATTTACATGCCGCTTATTTGTTGATTACTGTGAAATACTTGAGTGATATCGAAATTATTCACCTCATATTTAATAATTTAATAAAAACGTATATTCTAGCTTAATGTTCGATATACGTATAAAAATCAGATGTAACATCAATTGTTTTTAAATCTATTCGTTTTAAGAATAGTTTGCATCTATGATCTAGACAACTTAATTACAATATCAACGTGCTCGAGGTTTTAAATTTTTTAAAAATGTATATACATTTGAATTTTAACTAAATAAATTTACTTAACATTTCTATTAATGCCATTCAATTAAAGTCGTTTTAACAGTTGCTTTATGCAACATTTGTCTTTAAATATTATAAAATAACAATTTATAGATAGTTGTTTAAATAATTACATTTCATAATGAATTTAATGTAGGAGATTATATGAAAAAATAGTCCAACATCTCGAAACGCTGTAACGTTTAGTGTACGCTATTTAACGTCAACGTCAATTTAAAATGTCAGCGTTTTTTAATTTAAAATGTCAGCTTTTGACTTACGCGACGTCATAACTGACGACGTCATATCCGTTTTTTGAAAGTAAACAACTTTTAACGTTCACGACCTTTACTAACGGTCTAAATATTTGTTGCTTTTTTGGCGTTTATAGTGTTATATAATTACGCTATTATTAAATCTAAATGGGCCCCTTTTGCAATCATTCTCTTCCAATATCAGAACATTTTAATCATATCTTTATGATCATTTGTACATTTTTTTTCTGGATTTATTTTCATTGCAATCGTTGTTTAGATGATTTTCTTGTAAATGTTACATATTTTTGTACTCCTGAAGAAAGCGTAAAGCCGAAAGCGCTCGAGTCTATATGTTAGCTAGTATACACGCTAGCTAATAGTGTGTTTTTTTAGTTTGTTGATAGCACTGTAAATGAGAATTTTCCACATTGTCTTTTAACAAATTACTCTATCATTTAGTATCCTTTCTGGATCCAGTGTTTGTGAAAGTTGTTCTGTCAATGTATGATTTTCTCTACAAAATTGTATATATATATATTAAGCCGGTGATAGGGGGCGTATATATATATTTATCATGCAGATATGCACTTTTCCGCCTAATAAAGGGGTGACCTAATAAATTTTGCTTTATTAGACACTGACCAATAGAGCAAATCATTGCGGAATCCCTCGGCGTTTATTGTACGTTATCTGACGTAACGTTGCCTGACGTCATAAAACAAACAAAAAAAACAACAACATGGCGGCGTCCTCGATAAGCGTAACATTCTGAGAAATTGGTAATAATAGTAATTCATACAGAAAATGTGGATAATCTACATGATAAATAGAATGTTATGTCAGTGCTTTTTACTACCAAGTTTATGAGGCTCGGCACGAAAACGAAGAATGGCTCGGCGCCGAGCCATTCTTTGTTTTCTAAGCCTCGCCTAACAAACTTGATAGTAAAAGGCACTGACAGGCGCGTAGCGTGCCATACTCATTTACTCACGTGAGTAAACTTTTCAAACGAAGGCTCAAAAAATAAAAAACTCGAAAAACGCAATAAAAATCATTATACCATAATTTTCAGTTCTAAGGTGAATGAACTGTTAAGGAATAATGGTATTTTTGACAGGATTTAAATCTTTCATCCTGACCCTAAAATGCACCAGAAGTCACATACGAGCGTGTGTTTTTTTTTAATTTCCCGGGGGAGCCCCCCACCCACGACCCATCATCAGCGGGAGGGGGACAACCACCTCCTACACTACCTCCGTGAGTAATTGAGATTTTGGTCACGCTACGCCCCTGACTGACTTAATATTCTCTATATATATACGACATTTTACAGCCGCCACACCACACTCAACAAACTCTATAGTGTGAATGTCAATAAATACCGAAATGGGGGATCCCTTGGAAGCAACACACACAAACAAGAGATAATAGTGGCGGACTGTTTTTTTGGGTCTGTTCATAAGAGGTAATATAATGTGCACCACCTCTCACGTCCTCTACCATCGGGTAAAGCAGTGCCACAGAGATTGGGCTGGGTTATCCCAAAGGACCAGTAATTAATAGCACAACTGATTTGTATTTGGGGCGATTTTTTATAGCTAGTGTGCATGTCAGTAAATACTGGTAAGTATAACTAAGGGCGCAGTGTGAACTCAAACAGTATTCAGGCTGTAATTTCGAGCGTATTCCGGATTCCGTCTTCAATTTATCTGGTATTCCGGATTCAAGGGTTGTGTGTGGTGTGTGTGGGGTTGGGGGAGGGGTTGTGTGTGTGTGTGTGTGTGGTGTGTGTGGGGTTGGGGTGGGGGTGGGGGTGCGCATTAATTCCGCATTATATAAAAGAATGTTCCATTAATTATTTTGTAAATTATGAAATAATTTGTTCTGGTTGAAAGACAAGCAAATTAACACTTAATTATTTATATCACAGTTTAGAGCACTAACAAATAAACAACATATTTCACTATTAATATCACAGTGCTAAGCACATCACAGTTCAGGTTTACAATGATAGACATAATTGTGATTTAGGACATAATTGTCATGATTTTCATTTTAAGATAGAAAGTAGCAAACATATAATACGCTAAGTAACAGTACCATTTAACACCCTTAGTACTGTCATCAACGGTGAAATGGGCAATTCCTGCCATCCATATCTGCCACCAATATTATAGAGGTTTAAAGAGAAACATGCACGCACTTGCTTAAATGCATGATAATAAAATACAAACTGTAAATACATCACTTGTAATGCTTGACCGTGTTCAGACTGATTGATAAACCTAATTACTTTGTTCTGTGCGACTTGTAGCCTTCTCTGCAAAGTTTTATTTAGACATGAGTACCATGAAGAACAGGAATAATCGAAATGACACTGAAGTAACGCAGAACATAAAAGCTGCCGTGTTTTGCTTGTCAGGCACTTATTATGTATATGTAGAAATCTGAGACGGGCACTTACTTTGGAGACAATATAATTTACCCCCTCCCCCCCAATCCCCACCCCCCACCCCCACCCCCACACACCACATCCACCACCCATATAACATACTATAAATTGACAATCCTAGATATGTAACAGATTTAGTAGATTCAATAGTATGACCATTACACTGGACATTAAACTTACTGACCTTTTTAACGGGTTTCTATCAGTACCAAATAACATACATTAGTTTTTCCTAGGTGCAGTATATAGGTACCTTGTTTGTCAACCAGCCAAGGAAGAACATGTTTCTAAAAAATTGCCGAGTTTTGCAGATATAAAAGTTGGGCCACTATGAGGAAATAAAATTGCGCTGTCATCGGCATATAATAAAAGTTTACAGTCTGGGTCTATACTTAAAACCATATCGTTCACATAACATAAAAACAAAAGGGGACCTAAAATGCTAAAATGTTAAGTTAAGAGTCTTGACTTATTGATATCGAGAACGTAATAAGCCCACCTATGTATATACACCCGCAACAAAGCTGATGAAGTTGAAATTTCGCCAACTGTTTTGAATGCTAAAATGTGCGGCACTGAGCGCCGTTAATTTCTGGGGTGCAAAACAACTCCGGAGAATACACAAATAATTTATTGGCCGAAGTCTTCCGCATGAAAAAAATCCACTTCCGCTACCTTTTCAGCCTCGAATTTTCAACATGGCGCAAGGCAAAAATAAACGGTTAACTAAAGGTGGCAAAAAGGGTACCAAGAAAAAGATGTACGTTTCTGAATCAACTAGATATAAATATAACAATTCATAAATGTTCCAATCAAATAGAAATGATGAATTGATGATTAGAAATAAACATGATTCCACCGGATAGAAAAAGAGACCTCCTTCACATTTTGTTCTGTCACTTTCGAAGTTGTAAATAAAGTGGAGTCGGAAATATGTTTTGCGTCTGTCGGTAAACATTGTTGTTAACCACGTTTGTATCTAAATGCGATAACTGCCATTTCCTACGTTTTAGGCGTTCTTAATTTGGGTCTGATTTTACTAATATATTCCTTCCCTACATTATTATTAATTGTTCAGTGTCGACCCTTTCACGAAGAAGGACTGGTATGATGTCAAGGCCCCATCGATGTTCAACATCCGACAAATCGGAAAGACTCTGGTTTCAAGGACGCAGGGAACAAGTATGTTAACTTCTCTCCACTCGTTTAAACCTATAGATAAAAAAGTAAGCACGATGAATGAAAAATATCAGAATGCAATTTAGAAGAAATAAAAACATAATACTGCGGTCCAGCAGTGTTCACAAACAATAAGTGAAATCTTCAAATAACAAATTGTGTAATTTGATGCACAACTGGACTGGGTTTGGGACTCAACACTTGTGAGTTCTTTAACATAAAACCGTTTTGCTATAATTTTAAACGCAGAAATGTGTAAATGTCCCCGTAATTTTGGAAAGAATGGCAAAATTATTGCAAACCTAGTAAAACTATTTCACCGTAGGACAGTTTCCAATCTTTTTTCAAGAAATACATTCGTCTTTCTGCTGGCTATTTTAAAACTTTTTTTTTCCGTGTCTTTCTACAGAAATTGCAACTGATGGGTTGAAGGGCCGTGTGTTCGAGGTGTCTCTGGCTGATCTACAGAATGACGAGATCACATTCAGAAAGTTCAAGCTGATGGCTGAAGATATCCAGGGCAAAAATGTTCTGACCAACTTCCACGGCATGGACCTGACCCGTGACAAGCTCTGCTCCATGGTGAAGAAGTGGCAGTCACTTATTGAGGCTCATGTGGATGTGAAGACAACAGATGGGTATCTCCTCCGTATGTTTGCCATTGGGTTCACAAAAAAGAAGCCATACCAAGTGAAGAAGACATGTTATGCTCAGCATGCACAGGTAACTTTATCTCATTCTGTACCAGCATGCACATGTAACTTTATAACTCGACATACAGCCATCATTTTTTGGCGTGGCTGATTTCATTACACCAGTTCATAAAACGGGACATTATAGTATGCCATGTCTGTACACCCATATGTTGGGTCGGTAATTAATTTCACATTCTGTGCGATGAATTTAAAAGCGTAACACCGAACGTCATAATTTCATATATACTTACCCTTTTCCCAATTTGATACTCGATTGTTGTTATACCAATAAAAGATACATTTAAATTTAATGAAAGTTTTCCCTTAAAAAAGCATTCCCCATAATAAGAGAAAATCACATTTTTTCCTGTCCCCTCAATGAGAAGCGCACAATTTTTCCCAAATTTGGATAGAAAGGCTAGGTGACCTCATGGAAATGTGCATTCTGCAAGATAACGTCAAAAGCATAACATCCACCCTCGAGAAACTATAGGTACCTTGCTTTTGTGGTCAGTAGATTATTGAGGTCAAATTGTCCTGACAATGACCCAATCCCAGTGTTCTCCAGAAGCCCCGGCGGCCGGCGATATCGCCCAGAACCTAGCGCCGGGTACTTTTCTCGAAAAAAATAATTTAGACATATATTTATTGTACATATTAAAGTGTCCTTACAGACCAATGCAAATTGAGCGTAAAATGCACCAGAACGCACCATTTTGCGCCGTCAAAATAAAAAAATCCGGCCTCGCATCGTGTGCAACTGCGCCTACTACAATTATTTTTTCACCTACTACAATTATTTTCTGGAGAGCACAGAAATCCTGAGAAACACTTTAGTTTCCACACTATAACTTGTAAAAGCTATTCATTGTGATACTACACAAATAGTAGTGGTAGAGCCTCCACCTTGCATGGGTGAGGTCGTGGGTTCTAACCTCGGCCGGGTCATACCAAAGACTTCATAAAAATGGTACTAGTAGCTCCCTTACTTGACGTCAAGTATATAAAGGGTAGTTCTAGGACTTGTTGTTATAATGTGACTTGGTGGGGTATCACATCATTTGTCTACGGCATGGCATTCCAGTGTGGTAGCGTTATAAAGTTGAATACTTACAATCTTGAAACTGTACACAAACAGTATGATCCATAGCAGTGTATTAGCCAGCCAACCATGGCAGTGCTTTTATTCCACGTTTTGGGAACATAACCTATACCCTCAAAATTGGGAATTTTAGCGTGATTTTTCATAAAATTGGGAAACAAAACGGGCAAACATTTATTTCATAATTGTATCTTTCATACTGTTTACAACAAGATCAACAGAGGCATTTAAAAGCATTTCATATTCAATACTTGTCAAATTTTTGCAACTTTTCAGTGTTCTTCAGTCTGTGAAATTAACTTTTGGACTTGGTCAAAATTTGGTTGCCCGAAAGGAAAAGTGGTTGCCCGAAATGAAGGCTTTATTACTCTAATGATATATGTAAACAAAGCAAAACATGATGTCTTCACAATATTTATTCATTATTCATTATTTTGTATACAAAGAGAGAAGATTGTCTTTCTCTGAAAAGTCACAGTCATCATTATGATTAGTCATCATCGATTTTTGACTGTTCATTTTTTTATAGAGTCAGTCACCCCTTTACAAAGGAACCATTCGTGTCTAATCCGGATTCTGTGCACCAAGTGCACTGCATTTTACCATCTTCGGTACATTTAAGCCTCTCTCGACCAAATTGTCAAGAAGAAACAAAATTTCTCTAGAGCTTCGTAACGCTTACTTGACTCTTGTTTGGACTCGTTCACCGGTTTATTCACTGGTTTACCAGGAATGGCACCCGTCACATACTGCAACATTGACATTTTGTGACAACCGGAAACACGTTTTTATCGACACATGCGCTAAATTAGCATTAGCAGTAATTTTCTCAACATCAATGAAAAAGCCGAAATCGTGTTTCCAGTTTAACTTTTATACTTATTTTGATTGCTTTTAGAAATTTTGGTTGTCCGATCGAACCAAAGTGGGAACAGGTGGTTGTCCTGTTTGTAAATTAGTCGTCCCGGACAACCGCTAATTTCGCAGACTGGTTCTTTCTTTCAATCATGTGTCAATTGGGAATTTTCTTCTCTAAATTGGGGAAAAAATATGTTTTGTCATTGGGAATATGATCCAATAACGACTTTATTAACAGCCAAAAAAAAGCCCTGCATGCAGCTGTCTTTTTTGCACGGACGTTTTTGAAAAATCGCGACCACTCTTACTTTCTCGATATTGTTATGTTTTGTATACATTTATAGAAGAAAGGTATCTAAAATACACCTTTATCTGTGAAAATACATTACCCCATAGACACACCCAGTTCTTGAATTTCTGCCTAATACACTGATCCATAGTGCAACAACGACCCCTATTGAATTTATGATTAGTCAAAGTCACTGACCTGATCATGAGAAATGCTTTCCCGACTTATTCATGAAGTATTCGATACTTACACAAATATTGTTCTTAATTAAGACAACCGCTTTTATGTTTTTTGTCAGTAATTTCTGTCTAAGAACATCATGTGTATATGGGCATATTGTTTTGTTACAAACGTCAGATTGTGTGCTGCCTCTTTCCTGTGTAGATCGTGTCCAGCTAACTAAAGTTTTCATCAGATTGAGATATCGGGTTGTAAAACCACCGACGTTCCGCAAGCCAGCTGGATAGCTTCCTCACATAAAGATTCCTAGAGCTTTTGTTAAGACTTTTGTGAAAATTTCTTTAATTGTTCTTGTATTTTCTATAGATCAAACTGATCAGGAAGAAGATGGTGGACATCATTACCAGGGAAGTGTCGTCTAATGACATGAAGGAGGTAGTCAACAAACTGTAAGTAGAATATTTGTAGACTAACCATGTATTGGCATTCTTGACAAGAAATTCCATTTCATTTCTGTTTTCATGAGTCAATTGTTAAAAAAAAAAGCAAATCTGTACAATTGTTGAAAAAAAGCAAATCTGTACAATTGTTCTATCAGTTTATTTCAAACGCAGGCAATATTTTTGTGGTTTGCACAGTTTCTCGAGTTAAATGAATACCAAACTTATCATATTTGCATTTTGGGAAGTGTGATATGTTTAATTTATATGAGCTTTACCTATTGACCATGATTATTACACTTCGTGTTTTTCTGCATTGAGATACCGGAACCAAACTGTATATGTTCATTTCAAAAGCAGGCAATATTTTTATGCCCCCAAAGGACGGCAGATAGTAGTCGCACTGTCGTCCGTACAATCATGTCCGGTCAATAACTGACATTCATGGAATGGACGGATTTTCAAATAACTTGGCACAACTGCTCACCACAAGACATGTCGCACGCAAAATCTGGGTCCGTGGCTCCAAGGTCAAAGGTTAAAAAGAAGTGCTTTCGTGTCTGGTTAATAACTCTTGACTTACATGGACGGATTTTCAAATAACTTGGCACAAATGCTCACCACAACAAGACCACATCACACGCAAAATCCAGGTCCGTGGCTCCAAGGTCACACTTAGACTAAGTAAGAGGTTAAAAAACACTTCGGGGGCATTGGTCACAGTGACATTTCTTGTTGTATCACTCAGTTCCTCGAGTTTCATGAATATCAAACTTATATTTTCATTGGGACTTGTGGTAATGTTTAATTTACGGGACCTTTGCCAATGACCATGATTTCTTGTTTTGAGATAACCAAGCCAACATTTGTATTGCAGTATCCCAGACAGTATCGGTAAGGACATTGAGAAGGCGTGCCAGGGAATCTACCCCCTACACGATGTCTATATCAGGAAAGTCAAGGTCCTGAAGAAGCCTAAATTTGATGGTGAGTCCTACTTTCATTTTACCCATTAATGTTCGCTATTTACTCTTAAATAAAATCCAACGAGTCTGGCAATTACGGTAAATGGTATCATTATGTATTTCATATTTTTCTTGGTATCCAAATATAGTTCATAGGTGGTTTGTCCTCTGTGATGGGGAAATGCTGTTTTCCATGTCAAAGTGGCAAGTTCTCGATTTAACAAATTACAGAACTCTTAACCCAGAAAAGAAATAAAGGCAAAGGAATCTTTATGTCTCAAAAATATAGGAACTCGGCCATGTTTGAATTGAATGTTATTTAACGGCTCATCAACACAGTATAGTAGTGTTTCCCCCAGCCTTGAAAAAGGGCAGGGTAAATCCCAAAAAAGGGTGTTTTTAAGGCGCAAAATTAGTATAAAAAATGTTAACTTGGCGTCGCATTTATGGTATGTTCGAGTACGAGTTTTCAACAATCTTCTTCTGTGTATTGGGTGAATACAAATAGAATAAAAAAATATTTAGTTTGATATGGTGGTATGTAATACAATGGTCATTGTATAACTTAACTTGTATAACTTGCAGTCATTTGAGCAATATTACCATACAGCAAACTAAGGCCATAATAAATTAATTGCTAGATTCTCATCCCCGCCCGCCCCTGTTTTTTATGCCATCCTGGTAACTTAGTTTCAAAAATAATAACAAAAATGCTGAAAGTATGAAACACTTAAAAATGTGTTTTCACTCTTGGAAGTACACACCCAGTGCCGACCCGCACTGCCATTCCGCATTAGGGGAAACACTAGTATAGGTTATTTAGAGCCACCCCAGAGAGAGGGGAAGGATACATAGGAATCCGGGAGCAGTGCCCTACTCTTATTATTGAATAGATTCCTATGGTTCTTTAACATGCTCGGAGGATAGACCGATACACAGGACTGCCCGGTTTACATCTCCATCCGACAGACGAGGCTACGGGAAAGTGTCTTGCCAAAGAACACTCCGGCGAAACTCAGTGGCACCACAGAGGATTGAACCCGGGGCCGCCAGTTACAAATCAGCCGCGTTGCCGACTGCGCCACGCAGCCCTCTCGGCCATGGTTGAAAGAAATGCCACATTATAAATAAAAATAATAAAAAATGTTTCCAGTTACAGGGATACGAGGCAGTATTGCTTTATTTTCACCCAAAATTAGTTTGCATGCACGGCTCTTTCCATGCTGTTCTGCTGATAGTTACACTTTATAGGGGTTCCCTCCCTCCCCCCATTATTTTTCAAAACTAGCTGAGCACCATTTGTTTTAGAAAAAAATAGAGAATATTTGTTTTTAGCTTGTTGAATAGGCTGAGGGGTAGAGGTAGGTTTGGAGGAACTGAAGAATACACGTCTGTCAACAATTTGATTTGTGAAAACGGCAAACAGACACTTGAGATTGATGTGTCCGCGGCAATAGCTTATTGGTAGAGCATCCCCCTTGCATGCCTGAAGTCAGGGGTTCAATCCCCAGATCATACCAAAGACATTATAAAAATGGTATAGTGTCTCTATTGCATGACGGTTAGCGTATAAGAATCTTTAATGGGTATCTGGTGAAGATAGGAATTCCAGCCGATGTATGTGTTTAAAACACATGTGAACCGCAGGGTTCGACACTAACGGTAGTCCGAGACCACCATAATTTGCTTCGGACTACCTAGATCAAGCTGATTAGTCCCGTGGACTACCTACTTTTGACAAAAACAAATAGACAAAACGTCGACTTAGTAATAAAACGTAACAAATAAAAACAACTTTATAATTTTTCACCGAAGTTTGTTAAATCTCCTATCCATAATGTGAATATGAGAAGGGTACTCGGAAGAGTTTAAATTGCGTCAGCATCACGGATGTTTAGTCCCCAAAATTAGTTTCGACTTAACATATGAACAAATAAAGTAGCTATTTAAGTTGTTGTTGATTTAAATTGATTACAATTTGCCCGGTAATAAACGTCATTCGAGGTAAAAATGGACAGAAATACAATTGTCAACAATATTGAGTCAAAAACTGTATGCTACGAACAAACCTTGGGACGAATCATTTGACTGAAATGGTCGTATACCACTAATGCATTTCCATAGGGCTACATTATAGCCTTTTGGCCTTCAATCCCTATTTCTAAATAGGACTAAATAAAAGTAAATTTTCTTAAAGAACTATCTCTGAGATACACACAAAATGATCAGCAAATTGGGGATAATGCAATGACTAAGATGTGTCTGCGAGCATTTTAAGTTGTTAAGGGTTGTTTGGAATGACCAGGAAGATTTGGATCCTGATTTTATCTGACTTTAAAAGACTTGCAGACCTTGCAGAGTAAGGCAAAAATGCAGATGTGTGGTTTACTGAATATTGAGATGGAATCCGTCTTTTTGGAGTGTTTTTCATTTATGTTCACTGTTTCTTTCGTTACTTAAAGTTGTATTTTGTTTAGTTTAAATCCCTTTATTCTGAGGTTTATATTTTGAAAACTAGGCAGACTACCAAAATCTGTGCAGGACTACCGGTACTTGATTTTGAAAGTTGGTAGTCCTGCGGACTATTTGGGGACAAAAGTTAGTGTCGAACCCTGAATACCCATGATAGATTCTTTTTCTTGCATACCAAAGACATGTTGTACATAGACACCACCAGCTACTAACGTTTTGCATGTTTTCCTGCCTACCGGATGTTGGTGCGCGCGTACTTTTATCTTTACCCATAAAGATAAGACTCATCCCCAGTGTAAAACGTGGATAGCCATATCCGGTACGCAAGAAAAAGTATTTCTGAAACTGGTTGGAGTGTCATGTGCCTGGGGCCTGGTATTCCAGTGTGACGGCACTTAAGTTGAGCACCTTTTGGATATGACTGGAGGATTGTTAAACCCTATGCATCAGGGCTGGGTTTTGTGAAACAACTTACGACAATTTTGATCATAAGTTTATTTCTTACAATTCTTTACTTTAATTTACAATTCACAAATGAACGCGATTTCATTTCATTTTCTTATACATTTGATATTTCTGCACATAATGCACACAGAATTGTCTACATTGAGTACTTTGGTGCAAAAATGTGAAATTTTTTAAAACTTGAGACTTAACATAAGATGTTTAATAAAACGGGGGCCGCAGAGCTGTAGATAATTTTTGACTGCAGTGAGTATTTACTATCAGATTCAAAATGAATGAGTAACGATGAATTTGTTTAGAGTAAACACATGCTTTAAATAGTTCATGCTCTCAAAGTGGATGTGAATTAATATATTTTAAAAGAAACGACTATTCTGATTAAATGTAGTTATGTAAAAACAAACGCTGTATGATCTTAATATTAGACACGTTTGAAACAATTTTCATCATGTAAATATGGAATAAACTGTTCCACCGGACAATACATACAACTATAATACTCGTGATTTTTAAAAGATGAGTTTTTGTACTAAGTTGATGAGTAATGATACAATATTAAAAAAGCTAAGGGTTTTTGTAAGTATGAGTAAAAAGTAAAATACTCAGAAACTCGGCTTATCTACAGCTCTGAATTATACATGCCATTTAAATTACCTAAAAGAAACATTCTCTTACTGAAACACTTTCTAACTATGTTCATTTACTCTTGTTACAGTCGGTAAGTTGATGGAACTTCACGGTGAGGGTGGCAGCAAGACCATTGTCACTGAATCAGGAGAGACAATTGAGAGAGCTGACGGATTTGAACCACCAGTCTTGGACTCTGTATAAATTACCTTGTGATAAGAGGCAAAAATAAAGAGAAAAATAATACAATCTGTGTTTTGGTGTTCTATCCATGTGTGTTGGAATACATGTTCAACGTCATGGCTGTTCTTGAAAGTAGTGGCACAGCTAAGATACAAAAATTAGCTTCATTTTCGGTTATATGTAGGCAACAACAGCATGCAATCGAAAGTGTATAAGTGACCCAATATTTCAATGTAATGTATCTGGTGAAATTGTTTTACATTCTGCCCAGGATTTGGGTGAGTATGCCCGAGTCAAGACTTCAGGGAAATTTGGAATTATAGTCCATAAGTATTTTGACACATTTTAATGCTTTATATGTTGAAATACCAAAACAAAGGTTGGAGGTATAAGATGTTCTTTTCAATATACTAAAGACCATTCCGCTAAAATACACCCAGAACCGCATAAATGCAATTTAATAAACCGCTATAGTTGGACCCCATATTTCAAAAGTGACTTCCTGGGGTCCGTTGTGCGTTTTAATGGAATAGCCCCAAGTATTATCGGTAAGAGAAATATTGGACATCCATATATACCCATACTTAATACAGTTGGGGTGCACTTGATATGCTTGTTATTGTAGGTTTTCTAGAGAAATGTTTGTCTGGCGGGAGGTAAAGTAATTATGCCAAGTCGGGCCTAGATACTGATGATTTCCCTCAGACGTGCCTCTGTCTGGTCAAACATTACACACACTCGCATAATAATAGTTAGAGCATTTTACATGTGCATCAGACGTCCCTCTCACACACTCAAATACTTTTTATATATGTAAGAGCCTGTTGACAGTTGAATTTATTAAACGACTCGTCGAGCATTGTATATTATCAATTCATTATTGTATCCAACGTTTTGAGTTGATCAGAGGCAGTTCCCTACAAGATTCAGTGTCGGATCTTCATGAATGTTTCCTATGTACATGTAGCGATATATATACTAAATAAAATAATGAACACAACTGGGGGGGGGGGGGGAATTTTTGCGACATAATTTATATACTGCACGCTTAATTCCATGTGATATTCCAGCGAAATCACGTTTTGTGAAAAAAAGTGGGTTGCGGCTAGTGAGAAAACGCACAACTGTGCTGTTGTAGAGTTAAAATTTAGAAAAGTTGGAAATTCCGCCTTGAAAATTTGAGCCATTTGATGATAAGCAATTGCACACTTTCACATCCTAAGTTTGCTCCCCTGCTTGAACCAAACGCCTATTCTATCACTTGATAATACAATTTTGGGGGTGTTATGTATGGAATGCGGGTTGGGACATGCTATTTGCCACTTGCTGATTGCCAAAGCAACATGAAAAGCCAATTTCATAAATATATCAAAATTTAATTGTAAATTATTTCTTTCAAAAGTCACAATTTTACATGAAATTAAATCTCCAATATATCACCAATAATATATAATTTATGTCCCGGATCCCTGGGTTTATGACAGGCGAAATGGCAATTATTATTATCACAGAAAATCGAAAGTATATACATATACACACGTTTTATTTGAAAAATGCTGATAAAATGAATCTTGCAATATAAAAGATAAAGCGACATGAAAAGCCAATTTCACAAATATATATCAAAATTATTTCTTTCAAAAGTCACAGTTTGCAAATGGCAATTAGCATGTCCTAACCGCATTCCAAAGTTATGTGTTCGAGTATTTTTTAATCCGCAAGGAAGGGTCCTGTTCGATTGACAGCAGCATATCATACATACAATAGCAGAAATACCACAGTTGCGTTTCTGTATCTATTAGGAAACATGTAAGCACATGTAGGGATTAAACTTGATTCAGAACCAAACCCTATTATAATCGTATTGGAAAAAGAATACATGTGTATGTACATTGAACCAACAAAGTATTTCGAACTATTCCATATTTCTAGAAGGGACACCAACATTGTCTATGTATCATTATGCATGTAATATATATAGTACATGTATATATCACTACAACTCGCCTTTGCCACATAGTCTTAATACTATGTTTTGTACAAATTATCGAATTAAATGATCTAAAACCATTCCAAAAGTAACAAACCAAACATAACACGTTATGGTTCCGGGGGCCCCGTTTGATAACGGGGCAGAGAATAGGGCCACTGTAGATCCCGTTGGAGGGAAAGGCAGAGGGGTAGAAATCCTCCCAAATTCATGTTCATTTTATCATTTTTTGTTCATGCTCATTAAAGGTCTTCATCATGACCCCTGCATTGTTTCAGGTGCCATCTCGCTCATTACACTAGAGCAGTGGCAGAAAAACTAAACGTGGAGTGTCTACGATAGAATTTGCAGCAACTCTGCAGTTCATGGTGAGAAGGATCTAGGCCCGTTCTCCATATTTTATCTCGATGCACATGGAGGTTGAGCCTGGCATGTTCATTCCTGTTTGGCGCCATATAGCCTTTCATGTGTTGGTGTGCCTTTAAACCCCAATTCAAATGACCGTTAAATTCGAATTATGCCCTTTGAGTTGAGAAGCCTGCTGTTGTAAGCGGCCGTCTTGCTTATGGACATGGCTATTTACAGAATGTATTACATTTTGAAGACTTGCTCATCAGCACTTTAGTTTTAGCAGCGCAAACTAAAACCTACTCCATGTACATATCCGTTCTTTTGAGTGGGCTGAAATTACATCCGAGCCTCCTCTGACCTTACCAGCCCTGTTTACGATTGTGATGTTTCATCTGGCTGTATACCTTAAAAGTTGTAATAAATATATAATTGGGATCGGAGAGGACTCGGATTAGCTGAGATAGTGATTAAACTAATTATTATGCATTCACAAACAAGATCACCTCGAGGCAGGGTGTTTCAACCAAACCACATGCTTCCGCCCCCTATCTGGACAGAATCAAATAACTCGATAACATCTAATGCTATATTGTAGAAGGAAGTGATTGTCTATTAGTAACTGCTGGAAACTTAATGATTTTCTCTTTCATTTTTGAACCAGTTAATGTCCCCCATCCCATACCAAGGAGAATTGGACAAATGTTCAAATTTAGTTTCATAATGCCCATCCCTAAAACATATTAGTCAAATTCCCCAGGTTGAGAATGATTTCGGATATGAATTTTAGATCCCCAGTTGAATTCAAATATCAAAATTACCGTACATATGATAACATTATTAAATAGTTTTCATCACCGGGCTCTAACCTATAAGTGGCATATGAAATGTGTTGCTGTCTAATCCCTTGGGTATACAAACCCTCGCCCACTTTTGGGGATCACACTCATACATGCATTCTATTTTCTTCGCGGATAGTTAACAAAATAATATCACATATCACTGGGTCTGTTTGGAACAGGTTCCTGGTGGCGAACGTCTTATGCATTTTCATTGTTTAGCTTTCATTGTTAAGCTCATCTGTTTGAGAAATAAAATAGAAATGTAGTGTCACTACTTGATCGTCGTGTGCGTCCCCGGGTTACTGTTTTGTATATAACGTTGAATCTAGGAAACTAGTGGACATGAACGTATTCGGTATCATTAGGCAAATCATATAGACATGTTCTATAACAGGATCACAAAACACTGTCAACCAAAAACACGCATTACAATGAAACAACAATTACAGGAAAAGATAGAAGCAAAGAATTCTGCACCACAAACAGGGGTACCGCCTTGGAACGGTGGCAAAAAGGCCGCTGGAGGGGTCTGGATGCATCAAAACTTGCTCTTGTCCTGTTGTCATCCCAATAACATGGACAGTGTATATCCCATCCATTAACAAACTATAGGACGCATTAATAAGCCATATACCACAAAGATGATCATGTATATACGAATATAAACGCCTAGCAAGCCACAAAGCAAGTACTCAATGACTTGAATAACAAGAGAATAATCAAACGTTATCGTCCGTTCAGGATTTAGGTAACTCTGCCGCTTCATCGCACACTCAAGACTTAAGCATAGTGGCGTGCTGTAAATGGGTCACCAATCAAACATGCGAGGCGGTGCTAAATGATAGGGTCATAACCTCTTTTGGTAAACTGAATTCTGATGACGGGAGGTGTACAGTACTGATTCTACTCAGGAAAAGTGGGTGGTCTGCCTCCATCACAAAAAAAATCGACCGTCATATATAACCTTACATGTGTTGAAAATTGAAAATAACGAAAAACACCATACAAACAAACAATAAACTGAGACCTGATAATGCTCAAAGATCTTATGAATACATTCTGAAAAGGTGATCCCTTGGAAGCAACACACACAAACAAGGGAGAAAAGTAGCAGATTTTGTCAATAAGGTCTGTTCATTAGATGTTAAATAAGGTGCAACATCTTTCACGCTCCGAGCACAGGCTTTATATGTATCCTACTTTAAAGCCTCCAAGATATTGGGCTTGATGATTCAAAAGGATCAGTAATAACACTACTGATATCAGTAATAACACTACTGAACACTACTGATATCAGTAATAACACTACTGATATCAGTAATAACACTACTGATATCAGTAATAACACTACTGAACACTACTGATATCAGTAATAACACTACTGATATCAGTAATAACACTACTGATATCAGTAATAACACTACTGAACACTACTGATATCAGTAATAACACTACTGATATCAGTAATAACACTACTGATGTGTAGTCTGAGCGACTATTTATAGCCATCACACGAAGTTAGTAAATCACGTCATGATAGAAGTTAGGGTGTGATAGTTCTTGTCATAGAAGAGTTCTTAAATTACTTGTATATTTTAAAAGTAGATCAGGGTTACGATAATAAACGTTGCAAACGTTTTTCGAAGTTTATTGTAACGGTAGCCCTGAAGGAGTACATTTTTAGTTATATAATGGTTACACATATTTAACTCCTCAGTTTCACTACAATCTCTAGAAAAACAAAGAAGTTGAGAAATTTAAACCGCGTATGAGAAGTTGCACGGGGAACATTCCCGTCTAAGTGAGGATAATTAGCAGTGTTAGCTCTTATCCTAGATTTTAATTATTATTTCTCCATTTTCAATAGAGCGGTGTTAATCAAGAAATATTGGCGTTTTTGAATTCTTTATAGTATAAAAGAAAAGGTTGTCAATGTTCATTTATGCCATCGAGATACCGAGATTAGTGGCTTCGATGACATCTGTCTGAGTGTTTGGTACCAATACCAATACAGTCTTTCACAGCAATACAAAAACAAATCTGCAACAAAAGGTGCACAGTTTGTACCCATGGGGACACCAACAGTTTCTTTATAAACGGTAGTTCCATACCTGACGAAAATATTATCTGACAGGAAAATAAGTGCTTGCTTCACACTTCTTGGCAAGTCCACATACTAGAATAGTAATCGTTCAAATACTATTAGCCGGAATAAAATACGCTTTAATATTGTCACAAGGCAAACATATATATGTTTTTCTCATAGGAGGAGTATATGGATGGATATGAATCAGGCAACTTGTTTAAACTTTTATTGATATTAACATTCTAAACACTTTCGGTAAAGATTAGATAAAAAATGAAGTAGCTACATATTTAACAAAGGAAACTATCCGGTCATTGCACACTCAAAGACGAAAGCATAGTGGCGAACTGTAAATGGATCAAGCACTAAACATGCAATGCGTTGCAAAATGATAGGTATGATAAACCTTATAACACGTAATGCCTAAAGACCGCAGATCAAGATCACCATCTTTCGAAGTTTGTAAATCACGTCACCGTAAAAGTCAGGTTGTGGGAATCAATGTGCAGAAGTAGATCAGGGTTACGATAGTCAGATTGTGTGAAGGATTTTCGAAGTTTATGGTAAAGGTAGAAAAGAACCGACAGTATCAGATATATTAGCTTTGCTGAGTTGAAATTCTGTAGGATAGATATTAACGGACGCGTTGTCAATGTTCAATATGTCATCCAGATACCGAGAGGTGTTAGTTGTTACATACCTGACGAAAATAATATCTAATAGGAATATAATCTTGAGCAAGTAGCCTAAAAGGTTACGAATGTTAAAGTCCGTAACTCGACTACAAACTCTAGGTCTAGAACTGAAACAGATAACTGTTGTTAGCATAAACATGTGTACCATTTATGTTATCTCCCCTCCATGCAGAGATCTCGCCAACAACAGCCAAACGTATGTACACCGTTTCTAAACCTACTGGCGATGAGAAAAATACTCGTATATAAAACTTCCATATTTTGAGAATCTATACTCTATAGCCACAATATAAACGACTTTAACCAGCCAAACCAAAACCCAAAACTGGAACGTACGATCGGATTAAGAGTTACCAACTCATAATTCACGCATATTCAGTCTCGGGTATGTTAAGTACCCGTGAATAACCCTATACTTTTAATCAGCAGATATACATTATTTTACGATCTGACCTCCTGGATAGTTTGGATAAACGCTTTTGTAATGTAATTTGCTGTTATTTGGCGGATAAACGCTTTTGTAATGTAATTTGCTGTTATTTTGCGGATAAACGCTTTTGTAATGTAATTTGTCGTTATTTGGCGGGTTAGTACTTTTAACACAATATGTATCTTGTTTGTGTTTGTTGCTTCCAATGCATCCCCTTTTCAGTATCTATTGACATTCACACAAGCGTTTGTTTAGTGCTGTATGCATGGCGGCTGTAAAAAGTCGCATCGACTACAAATCAGTAGTGTGATTACTTACTGGTCCTTTGGGATCATCAACCCCAATAGTTGTGGCTTTAAAGTAGAATATACCACAACAGCCTAAATACACACTATGCATCGTGTAATACCCGAGGATATACACAGCATATGTTAGTTATTGTGGTATCAATACAATAGAGCATGAGTCTTGCACGTGTACGGACGATAATGCACTCGCTAACGCTCGTGCATTATCTCCCCGTACACGTGCAAAACTCATGCTCTTTCCTATACATAGTTTCACTGGATTTATTACAATATGCCATTTGAATTTTAACTTAGAAAAAAATGGTTATATTTGTTCCATGTAGTCATGTTCACAAGTGTTTAAGTCAAATTATTAAAAAGACGAAACTTTGGCATATACACACGCGGTCATCATTGATGCATTTTCTCTAGAAAATGTGTATGCAAATGCAAATTGCTATTGTTTATAAATGTGTACATGTATATTATGTTTGAGAAGCAAAATTTATTTTATCTTCTATAAATAAATAATTTATTTTATTATTATTTATAGTAGTAGTAGTAGTAGTAGTAGTAGTAGTAGTAGTAGCCCTATCAGTAGCCGTAGCCCTAGCTGTAGCAGTAGCAGCAATACTATTATTTTTATTCTTTAAAATCAGTTCATGCTTTCTTTTTCAACTATCTAGAACACTATATCTGTCTTCGTTACACACTACCAAACAATGCGCATTCAAATGTCATAAAACAAAGGAATTAAGTATCGATTATTATAAGGCACGTTGTCAGTTACGTTCTTTTGTTTTTTCGCATACGTATGAATGACTACGTGTACATTCTAAGTGAAATACTATGTAGTTCAACAATTATGATTTTTACCTGATCGTTTGGTAAATGAAAAATTATGGTATACATATCGCTATCTGTTCTGGTGTATATATATCTACATAATGACGGACTAGGATGCCTCCGAAATCAAATTTGAGAGAACCAGTTGTTTTCACTGGGTACGGACACTTTTCTGTTATTTGATTGGTGAGTGATTATTTCAGTGAATATTGAAGTGCTTTTGTGTTTTTTCTTTACAAAGTAATCATTGTGTCTATCTTTATTCTCATGGCACAATTATATTTTACTTAACGAACATGAAAACTGGAAACCATACGTGTCGTATTTCACTGTGTATGACATAACATACAATTTATTAATCACTGAAAACTCTTTATTATGTAAATTACTTCTGAGGTGACATATGTATGATGACTATCTTACAGTTGCATATAAAACTCATTGACGCGGATAAAAATACCTATGCGTATGTTTTCTACCATCCGAAGAAGGCGTATTTTTAGCCAAAAGCTAGCATCAACCAAAAACACGCCCGATCGGTTCAAAGTATTCTTAAACGGTTTAACCTTCTTTGTTTCAATACATAAATCGTTCGCTCACTTCTTTGAACTTGTGTTTTTTTCAGACGGTCGTCACCACGCAAACAAGATGAAAACATCAAATTGAAAACGGTCAAAATACGAATTATTTCAGCGACTGAAAGACGACCATCAAAACAAGTACGCGTAGCGTTCGCAGCCGACAAACGGACAACACGCGTACATTCGACAAACGACAAAAAGGCAGCACAAGTACGCGTTGCGTCCACCTCCAACACAGGGATGTCGACGGGAAAAAACATGACGTCGAAGGGTAGTGATCAGAGCTTGTCCAATCAGACGACAAAGCCAGGCTCAAAGGGTAATTACTCCGAGGCGAAGAAGGAGCTGAAATGCGGACTATGTACGGACAAATTCAGCGACCCGCGGCTCCTTTCCTGTCTCCATTCCTTCTGTCTGAACTGCCTCAGGAGATACGTGGAAAAGGGCAAATACAAAAAACAATTCCCTTGTCCACTGTGTAACAGGAAGATCGACATACCGAAAAACGGCGGAGTGAAGGTTAGTATTTTAAGTATTAATTAATGCTTCAATAAATAATTAAATTTGTCATTTTTTCTGTGTTATTTTTTCAGTTGCAGCTGTCTTGAAGTGTCCCATCCCGAAACAGGAGCATGTCTATAGAGCGGCAGTATTCCGCTTTGTACATATATATATATTTGTTTCTATTTAAACAAAATAAAAAACATTTCCTTTTTAGGACGACTGACTCTCCCATTTCAGATTATATTTGATTAATTGTGTTATCTTAGAGCTGCAGTACATTACGTTTTTCATACACGCTAGGCAAAAACACCGTGTTTGGTTGCAATTACTATGTTCTGCATAAAGCGTCTTCAAATTACTCCAGTAGCATGACTTTTGCAATAAGGACATAAAGCTCTTTAAAACGTTAAGTTAAACATGTACATGGTTAGCTTTATAGATGATCTACTGGTAATACACCTTCTGTGATAATTTATCGGGTGTGACGTATGTATTGTCAATTAGGTGCAAATTACCCAGCCATCATTGTAATCTGCAGTATCAGAGAAGCATGTGACCCGCTCCCCTGATCGCGATATTTCTTCATGATCAAATCTTTTTTTTTCATAATTTGCTCTGTATTTTCTCATGGAGAACATATTTAAATATCAGAATATGCGCCACGGTCCAACGGAGATAGTTGTCTTCCCTTTTTTAGGAACATTGGCAATATTGGACTATAACTGGCAAAAGCATATAATTAATGAAAATAACTATTCTCCAACAGCTTTTTGGTACACATATTGGAAGTCACTTTTATCTTAAAGAATGTCTCCTCAGTATTCATCTGGTATTCAGTGAGAACACTGCATGCGATTTTTTAGTTGGATCCTGAAGAAATAAAGTCATCACTTCAGTTACTGAGAGCAACATTTTACAATTAAATGTTGAGCTCACCACTTAAAATGGTTTATCTCAAAAGTATTAAGCTTTACATATGAATAACAGTAATATAATTGTTGAAAATATTGAGCTAAATAATCATATTATTGACATTTCAACAATTCATTTGAACAGAGCAGGTCTATAATTAACGAACTCAGCAGTTAGAATCAAGAACATTAGTGTTGAACTACATATAAAGAGTCATTAACGGTTGAGCAGTTCATACCACGATATTCCGTGATATGATGCGTCAACCGAAACCTTGTTAAATTATACAACCACATGCTTTGTTTAATTTTTCATGAAGTCCTTGCAGTCGAATATGTATCTGGTAGCAGCCGAGACCTACGACAAGACGCCTGGCTGCGACATATGCGACGCGGGAAACCGGGCAATAGAACGCTGTCTGGATTGTGGAGAGAACATGTGTGTCGGCTGTCTGTCGTATCACACCAAGATGAAAGCAACTAGGGGCCACAGAACGTCACCTATTGGTATGAACTGCATCTGACCTACACTTAATTACACTGATGTAAAATTGTTTTATTAACACTCGACCACGAAATTCTTAAGCTATACAGGTTCGATGTAATGTCATGTGCATGCATGTTTGCTCTTTATTCTCGTGTTTCTCTGGCATATGCGAAGTCATTGTGTACTTACATTTTGGCTTTATAGGATTTTGTTTCATAATTCATATACCTGTATTTATTTTGCCTAATATCGCTGTCTAGCGTTTAATCTAAGATATAGGCTTGCGTGCATTTCCGAACCTGTTCAGCTGGGTCGACACAAGGGTAAGAGTGAGGTTTGGTGCACCCAAGCATCTGGTGTAAACCCCTTTGGCTTGGTATCCCTGTTGTCAACCCTTTTATGTGTGTGGTGTCGCATACTTTACTTCTATTTATCACTGCGATTGATGATGTTTGTCACACAAGCGTTTCTTTAGTGATGCGTGGCGGCTGTAAAAAATCGTCCTGACTACAAATAAGTATTATTACTGGTCCTTTGGGATCATCAAACCAAATCTTTGTCACTTTAAAGTAGAATACCGCTTCAGCATTACTAGGGAACCTCAGAGGTATTGCACCTATATTACCTCTCATGAACAGACTCAATAAAACCGAGTCTGCTACTTTGCTGTCTTGTTTGTGTTCGTTGCTTCCAAATGATCCACTTTTCAGTATTTGTTGAATGAGTGTTTTTTTGATGACCGAATTATGCGAATGCTATGTTTCCTTTTCTAATTTTGTATCTTTTTACACTATATTTAAAAAAGGCCGAGTATATCGATTATGGAAAAAGAACAATATGCTAACGATACAACCCAGATTTCATTTGCTTTTGTAGCTTTCTGCAACAATAATGTTTTGTTGATAACTTTTTACTGATTTTGTAATATTTGCTAATGAGTAAAATATATATTTACAATGTTCGCCCCTTTCCTAAATAGACTTTGTTTACATTTTAGGTGACAATACTAAAACAAAGCCAAAGATTCAACAAAAACAGTTCTGCGACCTACATGAGCAAGAAGAACTGCGGTTCTATTGCGTACCATGTGCAAAGATCGTCTGCCGCGACTGCAAGACGTTGAACCACACCGTACACCAAACAATGGAAATCGGTGAAGTAGCCGCATCACGGAAAAAAGATATCGGAAAATCGCTCAACCATACAAGAGAGTTCCTCCCGAAGATCACGGCTCACATTAAAACGCTCAACTTAATGGTAAAAAGCTTGGAAAAGAACACACAGGAAACAACTAAGGATGTTAAGTTGCAGACAAAGAAACTGCACGAAGAGATAGATCGAATGGCAGCAGAGATGATATCAGAGATAAAGCAGAAGAATAAGGAAATGGAAAATACTCTACAGCGAAATATCAAAGCTGCGGAAGTGGTCTATGCGTCAATGGAATCCATTATACTCGCTGCGGAGTCGTTCATGAATGTCGGAAGTGACCATGATGTCATTGAAAACTCCGTTAATATGAAAAACAGGGTTGAAAACTTGCCCAAAGAAGTTCCAGGTGAATCAATAGACTTTATTGAGTTCAAATTTCGCCCTGGCCCACTTCCATCCGTCGATTTGTGGAGCTGTTTCGGAAATTGGACCTCCGAGGTCGCCACTAGCGTTGCAATATCTATACCGCGGCAGATCGGGCCAGCAATGGCGCTCATTGTCCGTGAGCTTAGTTCGTTTACGGTTTTAGGCGGTAAGGCCATCATCTCAATAGCTCCGACAAAAGACGGGAATGCGTGGATCTGCAACAGCCTATCAGAGCACGTCTTTCAATATACGAAGGCTGGCCAATGCAAATCGCATATTAAAGCCGGATTTGAAGTAGGTGACTTGTTTGTTGCTTCAGACGACACCATTATGATGTCATTTCCGTCACAGAGAAAGATAAAGAGAATGACCTCCAATGGCCAGATATCGGACTTCGCCAGTATGCCGTTGTATCCGACTGGTATCACGCAAACCGAATCAGGCGACATCTTGGTATGTGCCATGGAGAAACTAGGAGAGTCTGTCAGGGGTCCTGATACAAAAGGGGCCGTGATGAGGTTAAACTCATTTGGAAGAGTTGAAAAGTTTGATAAAGACCGCGAGGCAAATCTCTTCAAAAGACCAATCAGGATCGCCGTTAACGCTAACAAGGATATCATCGTTTCTGACTGGGCAAAGGGAAATGACCACGTGGTAGCTCTGACGTCAGAAGGTAAAATGAAATGGAAATACTACGGTCCAAAGACAATTGATCTGAAGGAACAATTTGTTCCAAATGCTCTTGCATGCGACAAGTACGCCCAAATTTTGATTGCCGATTCCCACAATCAGGCCATACACCTGCTTGATAAAGATGGACACTTCATAAAGCTCCTGTTGACAGAGAAGAATGGTATAGGTGAGCCATGGTCGGTGGCTGTGGATAAAGAGGGGTACCTTTGGATCGGAGATACCGAGGGGAACGTAAAAGTTTATAAGTACATGTCGTAGTGTTCCCATAATAGTTTGCCTGTTGAATAGGTGAGGTCTGTGACACTTTTGTGAGCTTTCGCTTAGTATTTTAAGTTGTTAATACATGGGATAATTATGACACTCAAAATGATTTAATGTTTAAACATGTTTAAATTAGTTTTAGTTACAGTTTCTAATTTAATACAGGTGTGTTTGTGTTTTAGTTCATAAAATAATTTATATATATTGTGTTTTATCTGAAGTGTTGATCATACTGCATCCATATATAAATATTAAATGCTATGTCATTGTCATTTATTATTAATACCCATTTGCATGAAGACCTTGCATGCGTTTTGTAGCAATCAAACTGTTTTCAGTTGCTCCGAGATGACTACGAACTTCGTAAGATAAGTGTTCATAATTACTTTCATTCAATCTAGAATGTTTATCAAAAGAGGTTACGACCTTATCATTTTGCAACTCACTGTACGTTTAGCGGTTGACCCATTTACACTGCGCCACTATGTTTTCGTCTTTGTGCGGTGACCCAACACAATGTGTGCTCCTATGAGGACGCTTACCTAAACCCCGGGCATTCGATAATAGAAAAGATAGAGGGAAGAAGAAATAGTGTCATCGTATTATATATACATGTATACATATACTGTGACACTATCTCTTCTTATCTCTATCCTTCTTTCCATTATCGAAGTGAACGCCCTTGACCTAAACCCTCAAAATGGATGGTAATGTTTCAATCTTGTCTAATCTGTTGTGCCCTGAATGATTTCACTTGTTGCTCTGGCTTCTGTCAGGTCACTGAATACTTAAAGGAGTCCCTCCCAGGGATTTTGGGGATCTGGGGAACATGGCCAATTACTTTTAAGGATCTGGGGAACATTGCCAATTACTTTAAGGGATCCAGAGATCAAAGGCCTACTTTTAGGGATCTAGAGAACAGTGTCCTAAAGCAAAACAATAATGAAAAAAGTACCTATTTTTTACGTATAATTGCTATAATTTACTTTTAAAACATAACATTTGGACTGCTGATCACTGCTGACTGCTTTTGACTGCTTTCAGTAAGACCTTTTATGATGGTTTATAGTTGTGCCCATCGCTCAGCTGGACGCTCTTGCAAACATTTGCCATGTGTGTCCATTTTAGCACAACTGATCACGAATGCAACTGATCACGGATCAGCAGAGCTTATTATGCCGTGGTGCGTCTTCCTCTGTCTGTCCGCCCGTCTATAAAAAATATTTGTGGCGACTACTCCTCTAAAACTAGTAGATGGATTTTCATGAAACTTTACAGAAATGTTGCCCATAAGGTCTAATTGATCCTAGCAAAAATGCAGGCGGATGTGAAATCCAAGCTAAAAATAGATTTTTAAGAGACTACTCCTCCGAAAGTATAAGTGTTTTTGTGGCGACTGCTCCTCTAAAACTATTTCACGGATTTTCATGAACCTTTACAGAAATGTTGCCCATACAGTAAGGTTTAGTTGATCCTAGCAAATATTCAGGTTGATGCGAAATCCAAGATGGCCACCAAAGCTAAAAAAATAAATTTAAAGATATAATTTTGTGGCGACTACTTCTCAAAAACCTTAAGGGGTATTGATTTGAAACCTTTATCAAATTGACTGGCAGGACATAGTGTTGAATGGTCCTAAACCAAATGCATTTTGATTCGATATTAAACATGGCCGCCAGCGGCCATCTTTTCGATGGATTTTCATGAAACTTTACATGAAGGTTGCTCTTGATATCTGGTTCGAAGTATCTTTGTTTACAGAGTTATATAGGAAAAACTATTGGTACTACTCCTCTGAAACTTTTTAATGGCTTTTTATGAAAATTGACGTGAATGTTGCTCTTGATGTCTAGTTGATCCTAAGTAACAATTCAGGTCTGCCGGAAATTTATGACGGCCACCATAGCTAAAAATAGACTTAAAAATAGAAGTTGTGGTGACTGTTTCTAACAAGAGGCCCAAGAGGGCTTGTATCGCTCTACTAGCTACCCATTGGGCGAGGCCAAATTTGACCCCAGGTTCATCATTTGAACAAACTTGGTAGAGGATCCAAAAGCTGATAATAAATAAACAAGAGGACCAAGAGGGCCTGTGGACGCTCTACTGGCTAACATGGCTCTTATAACATCAATGAAGCGAGTGACTGCGAGTTTTTTTGAAAGTTACGGGCATAAAACAGCTTTTTGACTAAATCAAGGGCCATAACTAAAGAATCTGGTAAAATCTGGGATAAGATCAGATGAAAAATGTAGGTCCTACCGTATTAACGAGGCAAAATATAGCATTTTTAACTAAATCAAGAGCCATAACTCCTCTGTTACTGGTCCGACTGGTCCAACAGAGTTAAAAAAATAATAAAAAAAATGTTAAAAAATGTTAAAAAAATAAAAAAATAAAAAAATAAAAAAAATAAAATTCAAAAAAAAAAATTAGAAAAAGAAAGTCATAAAATCTGGTAAAGTTTGGCAAAGATCAGATGCAAAATGAAGGCCCTATCGTATGACAAGGCAAATTATAGCACTTTTAACAAAATCAAGGGCCATAACTCCAATGTTACTGGTCCGATCTGGCTGGTTTTCGAACTTGTCCAAGCTTTCATTGATATTAACAATCTGGTAAAGTTTGGTAAAGATCCGATTCAAAATGAAGGCGACAACTGCATTTTTATTTTTGATTTGACGTCAAGCATGGCCACCAGCAGCCATCTTTCTTTACACAGTGTTCATAGGGAAAACTTGTGGCAACTACTTCTCTGACACTACTTGAAGGATTTCATGAAACTTTACAGGAATGGTACTCCTGTAACAAAGATGATTTTCATTTGAGAACTATTGAAAATAACATGTATTCACTGTTATAAAACAATTGTATTGTTTAATGATTATCAAACACTACCTCTTCAAATAATGACAAAGATAAAAAAGGTTATGATAACTTTCCAAGCCCTAGCTGTTCAGAAGTTCAGGAGAGCATTCAAGGTCATGGACCTCTTGTTTCATCGTCGCTTGTTTTGTGAAAATGTAAAAAATGGAGCCAAATACGTCAATACGAGGAATCTGAACGTAACTGTAGTTACTGTGGCTAAAAAATTACTAAGGAAAACCCACAGAACGCTGGTGTTTTTTATTATGATGCGTAAAAGGTAAAAGCAATCCAGAGAAGACTACAGTATATGTTTTACAATTTAAGGGAACAATATCTGGTATCTGGAACTTTTAGGGAACTATGTTGAACACTTTTGGGGATCTAGGGAAGAGTGTAAATACTTTTAGGGATCAAGGGAACATGGGCAAAATACTTTTGGTGAACGTTGACAAATACTATTGCGGATCTGGGGAACAATGGCCATTACTTTCAGGGATCTGGGGAACAAGGACCCCCCTCTGGGGAACAATGGCCATTACTTTCAGGGAACTGGGGAACAAGGACCCCCGTCCCCACCCAGTGGGATGACCTCTGCCAAGGCAATGTACCAACACAGCCAAACAAACTTTATTATTGAGAGTTCTGAACAACTTGGAAAAAAGTGTTAGAATTATCAAAATCGGATAATAAACAAAGATACTACCATTAGCCGCCATTTTGAGAACTATGATGTCATAGTTCTAAATTACCATATAATTATGGCATATTGGTAAATATCATTTATGGCAAAGAAAAACACTGCAAATGAATGCAAAATCCTTTACTGGCCATGTAATGCATTGTAACACTTTAGTATACTTATTTTTTCAAACCTTTTCTGCGATTGTCCCTCTATAAGTCAATTTACTAACGTATTTATAAATATTCCATATATGGTCATTTAAAACTGTGATATCATAGTTCCATATCTGTTTCAAAAGAACTTTCAAATGTTGATATCTTCTTTGTCTATCATCCGATTTTGATAATTATTTAACCCTTGACTAAGTTTTTCAGAAATCTAATAAAGATGTGTTTGGGTGTATCACTATATTCCTTTTCATTTGGCTTTCTAAGCTTGTTTTTATATTCATATATACATGATCATCTGTGTTTAACTTGTATTGCCTTTTACTGCTTCCTAGTTGTTAAGAGGATATAGACTAGCAGGGATTTCTCGATTTACACTGCCCCGTTTAAATAGGATGACAACAGGGCAAGTGAGGATTTGGTGCTCCATAGAACCTGGTTTAAATCTCCAGTGGCCTTTTTGCCAATCCTGGTCAACTTTTATACCTACCTTTTCATGGTTTTGACATTGAAACTTCATTTGGTATAATAATAGATGCTTTTTGGAATCGAAGAAACCCACAAATTCTGTATATTTTTAAATCCCGTGTGTTTTATTGGCATAATTTTCTATCAAGTTTATTATCACAAGTTGATGGAAGGACAAAATACGTGGTCATATATATTTATTATGGTTAACAAGCACACACAAACAACGTGCACACACCCACAACATGCACACACCCATAACGTGCACAAACTGACAAGCACACACCTTAATCATGCATAAATCATCGTTACATCGACAAAGCTAAAGACAATAAACATGACATTATTCACTGTTATATGTAGCAAACCAACTATAAACGGAAGTGGGCCAATTTTAATAAGAACATTCATGGATACTGAAAGGAAGATTTTGTCCATTTAATAACACAATCTTGCTAAAGTATCGCTCGAGTGAACAATGGGCATACTAAGAAGTTCAGATTTTCTAAACTTAATTGGCTTGACCAATGTTGGTGTGTAATGTTCCAATCATAGACAGAATTGAAAATGGAACTAAACTAATCGTATTACTTATAGAAAAGCAAAAGAAACATAATAAGGTTATGTTTTTATGCATTATTTTCAAAGGTTGAGTTAATATAGTAACTCATACATAGTTCATAATTAAAAGCATGTGCGAATAACAGAACAAACAGACATGATATTGAATATGATGGCATACACAACTGATGCTGCAATATGATGGTGACATAGGGCATTGTATCATTCTGCACACAATTGATGCTGCATTTATGACTCAATTTGGTGACATTTGACATGTATCATTCGTATGACACAGGTTAAATAAACGCAAGGTGATCATGGATGGAAAAATGATTTTTTTCTAATATTGTTTTTCGGGCAAATACTGAAAAAATAAATATCGCTAGAGTGGGATCTAGCCAAAACCTTCACAATAAGTCATTGATGGTACCTTATATGTTCAAGTTAATATTGCCATTAAAATGCACTCTTTTTATGTCACCAAGGGAGGCATATAGTAATCACACCCTCCGCCTGTTCGTCCTTCTGTCCGAAACAATCATGTTTGAATTGAATTGGGGTTTTAAGGCGCACCAACACATGAAAAGGTTATATGGCGCCTAACAGGCATGAACATGCCAGGCTCATCTTCCATGTACATCGAGATAAAATATGGAAAATGGGCCTAGAACCTTCTCACCCTGAACTGCAGAGTTGCTGCAAATTCTATCGTAGAAAACTCCATTTACGCTGGAGCCACGTTATTGTTTTTCTGCCACTGCTCTTTTGATGCGAGCGAGATGGCACCTGAAACAATGCAGGGATCATGATGAAGACCTTAATGAACATGGAACAAAAAATGATAAAATGAACATGAATTGGGTGGGGGGGGAGGGGGGGGGATCTGCAGTGGCCCTATTCTTTGCCCCGTGTGACCATACGGGGGCCCCCGGGAACCACACGGGACCAATCATGTTTGAAACAATTGACGGGATTTCCATAAGACTTCACACAAATGTTACCCACAATGAGGTGTGACGTGTGCAAGAAGCTGATCTGTACCTCAAACGTCAAGGTAACACTTGGAGGTCAAAGATCAAATGAGTCAACAATTTTGGGGGGCATTTGCCACTAACTGGTGACATTTCTCGTTATAAATTACCTTTATGTGGCATGGGAACATTTTGAAACCTATATACAGATTACATTTTACTGAGAATGGATGCCGTAAATATAGCTATAGTATACCCACCCTCTTTAAAATTCGATCTTGCTTTTGCTAAAGTTGCATCCATGATGTCTTTATACATGAGCTGTCAGACATTTGACAACACATTCATACACACATCCAAAGGGTGCATCACTTCTTTTACCATGCAAAACGTCAAATTACGACATTCAATGCAGTCATGGTAAATTATGGACAGGACCGTTACACTTTCAAATAACTCCATTAAATGAAATGATCATTGCCAAGCTTGGTAATACATACATTTACATTTCAAATAAAATTCAGAAACCAAATTAAGGTTATCTTGTATTTAACAATGTACTACCGCAGTTTAAAATCTTAAATCTAACCTGCTTAGATGCTGACCTACTTACTAAGCAACCTGCAGTTATTATTTTCGATTTCTTTACAAATAATATCTTAAGATCTACAGGAAGGTTCTATTAAACAAAATAAACGGATCTCATTAGAAAGAAAGAGGTCATGTTGAGACAATTGATGTGGCTGCTGTTGATACGTCATTAAGCTAAGGCATCAAACAAAGAATGTCAAAAGCAGCTCTAACATTATTTAACTGTATAAAATAGCACCGATAAGGCTCTGTGTATTTACAGCTGAGTACACACTGTTTTACAACTTCTTCACATTAAACCGGAATTGAATTGAATTGGGTTTTACGGCACACCAACACATGAAAGGTTATATGGCGCCTAACAGGAATGAACATGCCAGGCTCATCCTCCATTTACATCAAGAGAAAATATGGCGAATGGGCCTCGAACCTTCTAACCTGCAGAGCTGCAGAGCTGCAGCAAATTCTATAGCAAACACTCCATTTACGAAGGAGCCACGTTTCCACCATAGTGTCATGATGACCTTGAATGAGCATGATAGAGCACAGGACTTGAAATCAGAAGGTCGTGTGTTCGAGCCCCGAAAGAAGCTAACTTTTTAAAGCTCGCCAAAAGGCCTAGTGCCATAGGGCGAGCAAAAATAAAAACTAAAATCTAACTGAGCATGATAAAAAATGACAAAATGAACATTAAGAGGGGGGGGGGGGGGGGGGGGTCCTACCCCGCTGCCTCTAGCAGGATTTGCAGTGCTTGTATTCTACCATGCCAACCACATTGGGAACTTTAAACCAGGACATTAGAGTATGTAACCTATAAACAGTAACCACACCAACTCGATCTGTTCTAATGATCTCTGTTTTAAGATCAAGTACTATATAGACACTAGACAGTACATGTGACACTGGTTCACATGTGACTTTGTACGAGCTTTAGCATAGTGTTAATCACGGGCAATTTTTTTTATGTGCCTATGATAATGGGAAACGTAATTTCCTATGAATTAAAATCAACTTAACTGCAATATCAATACTTTGAGGATACACCGGTTGTACATATCAATTACATTTGCTCAAAATCCAGTATTATTCACTCATACTTGCCAATTGTCACATGTGGTGAGCGTCATCTCTCCTACCCTCTGCACAACAAAAAATAAAAAATTGACCTCATTAAGTTTTAAAAAACCACTCAAATTCGCTTTTATTTTAATTAGGGGCAATAACTCTGTAAGGAATAACTTAATTTTGTCTTAACTCTTTTAAATCTTATTGAAACAAAACTTTAAACCAAATTCTGTGAAATCGAATAGTTAAATTTTTGTGTAAACAACCCAAACTCAAGAGATAATATTCCTTAAGCTGTATGCACAACCCGTTAAAAAAAACAAGATGCACGACTTGTCAATGAATTTTATACTTTAGAAAAAAGTACATTCATTTTTTGTAATTTATAGTTTTTGAAACATTATCAACAATTTAAACACATACAACAGACAGTATATACCCAACACCACTCGTACTCCCTCGTTCTGTTTGCACTGAATTGAATTGGGTTTTACAGCGCACCAACACATGAAAGGTTATATGGCGCCTAACAGAAGGCTCATCCTCCATTTACATCAAGATAAAATATGGAGAATGGGCCTAGAACCTTCTTACCTGCAGAGTTGCTGCAAATTCTACAGTAATAACTCCATTTACGATGGAGCCACGTTTTCATGTCTGCAAACACGGTGTCATAATGAAGACCTTGAATGAGCATGATAAAAAATGACAAAATGAACATGGAGGGGAGCGAGGGGGGTCCTACCCATCTGCCTCTAGCACGATTTGCAGTGGTTGTATTCTACCCCGGCAACCACACGTTCTGTTTGCAACTGTCAACATATTTGTCTGTGTGAGGTCCATCTAAGAGATCATGCGAAAATGAGCATGTACTTAATATAACAGAATCTTGAAACACTACTTTCAAAACAGCAAATACAAAGCAGGCCTGAAAATACAAACCAGGCCTTGAAGTCCCAAGTTATATGGGAACTTTACAAAGTTGTAACAAACCGTAACCACATTAGTATACCTTGCACGAGACATTTTAAAAGGGACAAGGCCAATCTTTAAAACTCACGCCGTCCCGTTAGTTTTTTTACATTACTTGTATAATTATGTTCAATCATAAATATTATTTATAAGAATAGTATAAAGCAAATTGTTTTCGAAAATTATTATTTATTAATTATATTGCACCAATAATACATGGTAGAATAAGATGACAAAATGAAAACTCAAAATTCTATTTTATTATATGCAAGCAGGTTTCAAGTCAATACTTGATAAATAAATCTAGATGTTAATTTCAGTGCTTGATAAACACTTTAAAATTGCCGTGTTTTCCTTTAAAACCATAAATTTTGAGACTTAAACTAGACGGGTTTTCCGCAGAACAGGTGTGTCATCTGTCAGCGCTTTGTCAGTATAACAAGGTTTTTTGGACCCAGATAAACGACCTTGACAAACTGGCCTAAATCTTGGAGAAAAAAAAAAAAAAAGAGTATTTAACCCATATAATGACCTTCAGTGGGATCTTGACCTTTATATTTTAGTATGGTCATGCCGATGTCATGAGGAGTATATATGGAAAGTTTGATGAAAAAATATCAAGAAATGAAAAAGTTATAGCCAAACATTAAGTTTTTGTGAAGAAAAAAATGAGTATTTAACCCATATAATGACCTTCAGTGTGAACTTGACCTTTATATTTTAGTATGGTCATGTCGATGTTGTCATGATGAGTATATATTGAAAGTTTGATGAAGAAATATCAAGAAATGAGAAAGTTTGATGAAGAAATATCAAAATATGAGAAAGATATAGCCAACATTAAGTTTTTTCGTGACGGACTGATGGACAGACTGACGGACGGATGACAAAGTGATCCCTATGTGTAGCATTTTTTCTTCAGAATAGTTTTGTTATGAACATCTTGCTGGATTCTATTTACACCATCCTTTTTTCCAATGTAAAACGTTTAAAGAAAGCTTCTTTCATTTGGGCAGGAATGACATTTTCTCTCCGCGCATATTGGGAAAAATCCCTTCAATGTGTTAAGAGCGTGATTGTGTGACGAGCAGTCATCGAAACTCCAACAATCAGTGCCGATTTAAATTCTATGGATTATACATGCCCAGAACAAAATGTATGTGCTGGCTCGTCAATAATGACTTTATCAAAACAGCAAATCATTAAATACTACAAAACCACTTCTGCATGTCTATATTTGCTGTGTGCCATCCTGAACATGTATCATGTTTCCCATAATCCCGAAAATAGCACATGCCAATTCTGTAAGACAAGAAGATCGGTTGAACTGATGGAAGCTTTGTCTGAATAAGTCGAACAGGAAAATCTACAGCACCAATAAACTTACGTAGATTTGCGTCTGATCATAGATGTGTACAAAGAGAGATAATTCTGATTTTATGCAAGCTTAAGTTAGAGTTATGGTTCTTGTGCTCTAAATTTGCTCTCATTGGCCCCTATCCTTGTGTCAAGTTTCATTCGTCCCATTTGTAGTTTTCAAGTTATGGTCTGGCGTGGCGCAGTCGGTAGCGCGGCGGAGTTGTAACCGTTGGGCAAGACACTTTCCCTCAGCCTCGTCCATTGGATGGGGACAGAAACCGGGCAGTCCCGTGTATCGGTCGATCTTCCGAGCACGTAAAAGAACCATAGGAATCTATTAGATAATAAGAGTAGGGCAGGTTCCCGTATTCCTACGTATCCTTCCCCTCTCTCTGGGGCGGCTCTAAATAACCTATACTGTGTTGATGAGCCGTTAAACAACATTCAATTCAATTCAAGTTATGGTCCATCAAGTTATGTATTCCATTACTGTTATTACTGTTATTACATTACAAAGAGCAATTACTCCAATTTGAATAAAAATAGAGTTCTGATTCTTAACCTCAGCACTTCCTCTCACTGCTCTCTATCATTGTCTGAAATTTCATTTCTGATGTTTCATTCCAGTCCCATAACTAGCTTTCAAGATATGCTTCAGACAACAAAAGTGGGATGGACAGGCAGAAGGATGGAGGGACAGACAGAAAAAGCTGAGACTATATGTTCCCCACAAATGTTTTCAGAGAGCATAAAAATCTTCTGACCACCTGGTGTTTTTTCAATGTGAGGGAAACCCGGTCTATGAGATTTGGGGTTTACAAATCAATTTAAAGGTACTGGAGGCGACCTGGAAGCATTATGGGTGTCACTCCAAATACAACCATCATAATGCGTTTCAGATTCTATTTTCATATGCACATTTCTAAGCCCCATGATCTGCACAATTGAATTATTGTTACTCAAATAGGTCTGGAAAACTTGACTCGGATAGTTTGTGTTGTATAAATCATTAACATTAATTAACCTTTAGCCCGCTATGAATATATAATGGACTATCCTTTCTTTAAATTTAGACCATTCCATTTATGTTACAAAGGGTGTTTTGGTTAAATGACTGATGAGCAGCCAGACAGTGTAAACCCTGATCAGCCTGCGATCTGGGTTTACACTAGCTGCAAAGGCTGTTGTAGTCGCCCTTAGCAGGCTAAGAGTTAATATAATGCATAACGGCTGTTATACATTGTTTTGTGATCGAAATATACTTTTAAATACTTAAATTATATGCATTATGAATTAATATTTATGAATTAGCAAAAAAAATCAGCCAAGTCGTCAAGTTTTCCATACCACCCATTTTTATAAGCAATAATTATTGGCTAATTTTAATGTCCAATACGTTTTTTATTGCCAATATTTTACCCACGAGTAATATCAACATATATACGATAGAAATATTATAATGATAAATGGGTTGGGTGACAAGTTCTACCAACATTAGATTAAACCCTTCCCAGTCCATTTCATATGGAACTAAATCACATTGTGAGGGGTTTCATTGGTATTTAGATTAAATCACTGAACTGGACTGAATTGGGGTTTTATGGCGCACCAACACATGAAAGGTTATATGGCGTCAAACAGGAATGAATATACCAGGCTCATCCTCCATTTACATCAAGATAAAATATGGAGAATGGGCCTAGAACCGTCTAACCTGCAGAACTGCGGAGTTGCTGCAAATTCTATTGTAGATGCGCCATTTACGATGGAGCCACGTTTCCACATTTGCATATAACAGATCGCCTCCTTTATCTTAAATACTTCCATGACTGGAGACTAGTTCACAATACCGATGTAGGAAAACACATATTGCATAAATATTATAACAAACAGTTTATGCCTTTAAATATGAGGTAATGCATACCAACGGCTGTGATATGACGACTCCAACAAGACTGGAGCATTGAACTTTCATTTTGTGGTAGATCCGTCTTCTACTGACATTGGGCATATATACCAGTATACACCTAGCTATTTACAGATTGTCAAAGAATTGTTACCAAAAATAGAAAAATCTTGACCAATCTATGCTTAAACAGATCACGGATTTGTTTAACAAGAACACATCTAAAATGTATTTTATCAATAACACACGCAACAGCTTATAAGTCTCCAACTTAAAATATATAACTTAGGCCAGTATTTTTTTATTTGTTGTTTTTTCACGCGAGTAAAAATGGTAACTTTTTTCCATTGCATATAAGTTTTAACTTGCACATTCCCCAGCTTTATAAGCATTTATTTTAATATAAAGGAACACACAGTGTAGGCCTTTTTGTGGGCTTGGAAAACAACCTCAAACTAAAGTTGACCTTCGTCAGTCGCCATTCTTCCGAAAACAATTTGCAAATGCTTTCTTATATTAAAGCACCCCCTATAAACAAATGTGTTATTAGGTCTGTATTTAAAACAAGCAATTATTTAATGTGAAAGCGATAGCAGACATGTCCCTTTGGCTTAGTATAAACTCTTTCTTCCTTTATTTACTTCAGAGCGTTTGGGGCAATAATTGTTGGAAAACAACACAATTTTTTTGCTCCAGTTTGCCATAAATTTTGGATCGGTGGGTCGATATTCTGAAAAATGAAAAAATACTGGCCTTGTTGTAATGATTGTTTTCAAAACCAAATAAAATCCTCCTGCTTATACAACACAACCATACAATCCAGAATTGGGTTCATAGTTTATTCTTTTTAAGTCTCATCACAGCATAATATAACACACATATATAGATAACAATGACTGTGCCATTCTATTCAGAACTATACGAGACTAGTGTATGCTTCAAAATGGAAATGTATAAATTTAAGTTTTTAACTGAATTTCAGTAGCACTTTTTGTTTTAATACTTCTTAATAATGTCATAGAATATAATGTATCAGACTATGTCATACATGGGAACAACAATTCTTGTACATTTAGTATATAAAAAACAATTTCTTTATGGGGGCTATTCCATTAAAACATACATGAGACCAAAGGAAGGCACTTTTGTAATTGAACCATAGATGCAAAATTGATTTTGAAGAACTAATTTTCAGAAAATAGGGTTCACCCATAGATGTTTAAAAATTGCCTCCCTGGGGTCCCTGGTATGTTTTAATGGAATAGCCCTGGTAAGAGGAAGCAGTACAAGAAGTGTGAACACATAAATCAACAGTTCACATGGTAAAAACTTAAACAAGGTTTGATGGTCACCAACATTTTATGGAAAAGCACATGATAGCTCTTGCAGTTTTATTTTTTCTCAAGTACAGTTTTTCATCCATCTATACAAATGTTAATGCCAAGTACATGGGCGTAGGACTGTTCCAATTATGTGGGGGGGGGGGGGGGGCACACTTGTTAAAAAAAGGTATTTGACAATCAAAAAAGTATGTTTCAATTATTCGGGGAGGCCAAACTTTTTGACAAGCTAAAAAAGACAAAAAACATTATCCACGCTCAATTACACCAAAACTACAACATTTTATAGGGAAAAAAACACCTTTTCAGCGTTAACCATTTTTTTCTTCAAATTATTGGGGGGTCCAAAGCATACTCTGGCTCCACCCACTCCTACGCCTATGAAACATAAATTGTTAAAGTAGCTATTCTGCCAACAACAGCCAAATTTTACATCAAATGTACACATTTTAAGCTTATTGATGACGAGGTATATATATTATATAACGTACATATTTTGAAAACTCTCCAAACTCTATAGACACAAAATAAATAGCTTTAACCAGCCAGGCCAAACCCCAAAACTGAAGCATCGAATTAAGAGTTACCAACTCATTTTTAGAACCCGTGAATAAACCCTTTTAATCGGCACATAGACATTATGATACGAACTGAACACCTGGATAGAGTTTTGATAAAGGGTTTTGTAGTGGAATTTTGCCGTTATATGGCGGGTTAGTTTCTTTAATGGGTCAAGAGAATTATGTTTCACACATTTTTTAAAGACCATTCGAGAAAGCATACTTGAATTTTCTGTTGGGTTTACTTTCAAATTTGTTCTACCAATTGCCCACTTACATGCAGTTTGCCCATTAATAGGCTGAAGCTGAAAAAAGCTTAAAGTACTTAAAATATTAATGGCATTCAGTCTAGGTTTTGGAATAATGCACCAATGGAAAAAATACGTATAAATATCAATACAAAACAATCAAATATTGTCTATATAATAGATATATTATTAGATTTTTTTACACAATTGGCCTCATTTTTACACTGGATAGAGCCTTGAGCTTTACAGATGCACACCTCCGCCAGGCAAGGGTTTAAGCCAGTGTATTAGCCAACCGTGCAGCCATCATACACATGGCTGTTTTATGAAAAATCGCGACCAAAATTTGGTTGAGCGGGTGTAAATTTATTTTTTTTGCTACATTCCCAACTCTTACTTTCTCAATATTTTTATGTTTTGTATATCTTTATAGAAGAAAGATGATCTAAAATGAACCTTTTTCACTTTTGTCTGTAAAGATAAATTGCCCCAGAGACACCCACTAGCCACGAATCGGCTCTTATATCTTGAGTTAGCAAACTACTGTACACACCCCGTGTGCATATTTGCACACCCAAGTCTTGAATTCCTGCCTAATACACTGGTTTAAGCCTTGGTGGAGGCATGTCTGATGGGATTCTCCAACCTTCTTCTCATCTCCCTCCGAGGTTGCTGTCCCAATATAATCTAATAGCGTGACGTAAAACCCCATTTGTTTCACAGCTTTGTACAAGCCAAAGCATCATCTGGTAGAGATTCCAAGGAAAGATGTGACACTAAAATGGTTCTTCAATTACAATACCGTTTTTTAATAATTTTACTTAAAAAAATAACAAGCAAAATATATTTCTGTCAAACAATATTCCAACTCTTGGTGCTTCGTGTACTCCCAATTCACACCTGGGAACATGGCGGAGGGAAAATTGCAGGAGGTAACATCTGAAATAAACCTGGGAACATTGTGGTGGCACAACCACAGGATCCTCACACCCATTAGCAGTATAATATGTTTAATCTGATGTACGATACTGGAACAATGTCCTTGAAAATGTATGTGTCACAAACAACGCTTCTCTACAAAATTGGTATCCGTACTGACTGAAGAAAATTGCCCTTTACACTATGAGGCTTCTTGCATTAAATGTCAGGAAGTCCCCCAGATATAGACCTATGATGCATGCATAAATTATTTATAAAATTGGAAATACTAGTTAAGAATAATGTTAAGAGCCTAGGAGAGACTCTGTTGCTTGTTCTGGGTCCCAATTGGAAGATGATAACGCTACTCTGGCTCTATGCTGTAAAAGAATGACATAGACATTATCTTGTATGTATTTACTATGACTAGTCCTTTCAAAATGGTTCATATATACTGGTATGCAATGTTATCCAGAAAGGAAATGGATAGTGCGATGGTCTGTTTAACAGACGGACCTACATTTTGAGACTCACCCAAAAACTTTGGTGATAATAAGCACAGGCAAAGTGTTTGATGTAAAGCATAATTAGATTAAGCATGACTTAACTCTGAGGGCATTAACTATTAAAGGGGTTGATGCACTATTTTCAAACACAATTTATTTAAAAGGGCTCTGAAAGACTTGAAAATAGCAGAAAGAATTATCAAAATGGCGTGACAAATAAAGGAGATATGACCTATTGAAAATTTGCAAAAAACATAAATGGAGGACGCCATCTTTGAACGATGACATCATCGCGCCTTTTTACTATATATGGAATAGTGACAAAATGACTTTTAAAGCAAAGAATATCACTGCATATGAAAAATAAGCATACAATTTATATATTTTACATCTGTATATCTGTTTTTAATCAATTTGCAGAGATTTTCGTTGCTTTAAAGGACATTTTGTCAATATGCCATATATGTTTAAAAGACGCGATGACGTCATCGTTCAAAGATGGCCGCCTCCACTGATGTTCATTGCAAATTTTCAATAGGTCACATCTCCTTTATTTTTCATGATATTTCGATAATTCCTTCAGCTTTTTTCAAGTTTTTGAGAGCCCTTTTAAATAAATCATGTTTGAAAATAGTGCATCAACCCCTTTAAGAATTTGTTTTTTAACAGAAAGAATCAAGTGAATATAAATACGATCTAATAAAACAATAAGTTTTTTTTCTAAAAGTCCATATATACATGCTGGGAGTACTCTTACATGGGTGAATAAATGCTAACAAAATGTGACACTCTATTCAACATCATATGACATCTGAAATGGCAGATTCACAAAATGTTATAAAATGTCTATACTTACTTCATCAAAACCCATATTCTTTACTTGTTCTACTTTTTGTTCTAAACCGGATTCTTTATAGGGACCTAAAATAGAACATTATACAATGTCTAAACATGAAAAAATAGTTATAATATATGACAAACCACTGCCATTTCTGCCAACCACAATGGACAGGTGACAAGGCTAGTTGTCTTCATAAGTAGATTAATAACCCAACAAAAGGTGCAGTCAAATAAAACATTAATTTCTATTATGTTTAACTTGTGTGAACTTCCGGAAATGAAAATCTGTGAAGACACTCTCCTACATGCATGTCAAAACTCCAGTGGAGATCCAAGTGCTCTATATACTCAATACAAGTGTTCCTAGTTAATATTAGGCCAAAAAAAAAAAAAAATGTGTTTCCGGCGGCCAGACCGACCTTATTTTTATGGGGCCGACCCTAAAACTTTTTATGAAAAAAAAAATAAATATATATATATATATAAATTGTTCTGAACAATGATTATCACAATATATCGAGGTAAACTGACATGTCAGTGAAACTTTCAGTTGTATCATCAACTTGTATGGGGTTTATGAGATAAATACATGTAGAATCTCACAATATCTTGCTCCAAAAAAAAGAGAAGGAAAATGCCTACCGATCACCCTATTTTTTTAGACTATACAATAGGAAACACACCTATTTTTTTTTTTTGGCCTTAACATATTAAAGAAACAAGAATGGGGTTAAATGCCTCCTTCAACCTCTATTATACAGCATAAAGAAAAGCAACGTAAAGTCAAGTGACCTCGGTAGTACCATTTTTTATTAAAGATGAATGGCCACCTTCTTGTAGTATTAACAATTAACAAATTTAACTCTTAAACATCATATGAACCTTTCTTGATAGTCTCGGAGAGAAACATGTATTGAAAACCGCTACTAAGTTTTATGTAAAAATAAGCATTATTTGCATGACGTAGATACTACTTTTACCACTGCGTGACTGCACTGGGAAATGACGTAAATCTGAATTGTATAGCTGCACAACTATTGCCAGATAATTGATGAATACATTTACCTTTAATTTAAACTAATTTACCTGTTCGAAGTTTTCTAAGTCATCAAATAAAATCGTATTCTCGCTTTTCGCAGATATTGCAATATGTAAATTGTAAATATCAAGTGTTGTGTATTGATTTCGATTTAAATAAACAGAAACATGTTCATGCAACAAAATACGGTCGGGTAACTTTGTCTTTGGTTTTATCTTACGACATCCCACATGTGAGGCGACACACTACGTTATACAAACCGACCCGAGTACGTACCTCCTGCATAAACATTCGTCCAATGTCGTGCAGTTTGAAAAAATATTTCCGGGTATTCTTTATACTGTTTAGCGACAACTGCATCTTGTGGGTCATCTGGTTCTGCTGCTGCCAGCAAGGCTTGTAGTGACAATAACACAGTTCGTAACGTCATTGCAGCAGCCCTGATAGGAATGGAGAAATGGTTTTATCAGTAGTTATTTGTTTGGTTACATTTCTATGGCTGAAAGATTGGGATTTTTCTGTGATGCTGAGGCATAACGTTGATAGTGTTGGTGATGTCGACGTCAATCGCAGATAATGTTCAATAAAGCGAATAATTTTTGAAAGATTTAACATGTAATAAATAGATAATTTAACAACTGGGTTTGATTAAAGGGAAATCCTTCACTCAATGGTAGGCACAGAGTTCCGGAAATACGGTTGCCTGACGCCCCGGGCAAGTGGATTTTGGGTGCGGGCAAGTGACCTTTGCAAATGTGGTTGCCCGCAACTTGCCCGACTAGACGTTTCCATTCCAGACCAAATCAAGTGGCGAACTAGCCATATCAGAATTTGATAACTGAATAAAACTTGCCGCTTGCGACTGTTAATAAGATCAAACAACTTTCGGTACAATCAACATTCTCGCCCCAGGCAGCTTAATTTGTGGCATTATTTCATAAATTTCAACTAATTAACCCACACGCGCATTTCACACCGTTTCACAATTTATCCTGACACGACCGTCAGACCTGTGTCCATCGTCCAATGAAATCGCGGCAATCATGTCCGTGACCTCCCAACCATAAACATAGCTACTAGCAGAAATCATTTCGAAATAATCCCTGAAAGTCATTTGGACCTTCCATCAATCAAATACAGAAATTCCTTAATTTGCAAATTTAATGTGTCAAAATAATGATTGACAGACCCACGTGACGTGATATTTTTGTTTAGATATTTTTTCGTAACGAAAATACATTTTCTTTTACTCGAAGCACTCGTTTATCAATGCGATTTTATGAGGTATTTGGTGTATTTCATTGATATACTCTGTAATTAAACGTATATGGAAGTGCATACTACACAAATAAGTTGCATAACTAAGCGATTTCGCGATTTTAAAGCAATCACGGAACCTTTTTCTCAAGTAGGCCTACTGAACTTTCGCTTGTGATAAATAAGGTTACTTCTACTACTTCTTAAACAATTCCTAGGGGAAACCCTATTCATGCCTCTTGCTTTCATCCAATTCCCTTTAGTTCAAAGACAAAGGCGTAGGAACGTTACCATGGTTACAGATATTGGGGGCCAAGTGAATATTTATAATAACGTTTTTGTCTTGTTTCTTTGCTTGTCACACATTTAAATGAACACAATAGCTTATTTTTTTTCTGTCAACTGGTTAATTGTACACACTGTGACATTAAAAGTTCCAAATACTAGCTGCCAAGCAATTTTTTTGGATGGTCATCAAAAATAATGAGGTGGTGTGTGTGTGGTGCTTGGTGGGGTGGGAGGGGGGAATAAAATAAGTTTGTATACTGTCACATTCATCATTTTATGATTGAAGTAACACAAATATGTAGTGGTGTGTGTGTGGTGCTTGGTGGGGTGGGAGTGGGGAATAAAATTAGTTTGTATACTTTCACATTCATCATTTTATGATTGAAGTAACACAAATATGTAATAGACACAAAGAAGAACCGTTTGATTTTTTTATATGAATAAATACAATTAAATACATTCTCCCTTTCTTTTATAACTAAATATAATGGTCCAAATTATGCGGCGGTCCATCCTGTTAATCGTAAAGCGCCAATTTTTAGGGCAATTAAGTGTTCTTAAATGTGGGGCAAGTGACATTATGGAAAGGGCATGTGACTTTTGAAAATACACTTGCCCTGGGCAAGTGGATTTCAAAATATTTCCAGAACCCTGCTTTTATTTCTTTAAATTTATTAAAAGAATCACCTGAGGATGTTAAAACTAAGGCCTAATAAAAAAACATGTGTGTTTCCGGTTTCCCGACCGACCCAATTTTATCACCGCCGACCCTAAATATTTTTAGCGAAAAAAAAAAAAAAAAAAAAAAAAAGTTTTTTTTTTTTATTTTTTTTTATTCAAATGATAGTTTTATTAGCCAGAGTTGTTAAGCATCTAATCTGGATTGCAAAGGTTATCAAAAAGTTGCCTTAGTACAAAAATGGCATAATATATGCGAACAATATATCTAAAAAAATTATCTAAAAAAAAAACTTTTTCCTACCTACCTACCCTAACTTTTTGACAGGGTGAAACCAGAAACACACAAGTTTTTTTTTTAGGCCTAACCACTGCAAGCCAAGTGTTCACCATTGGGTCTATTGATTCATGACAAACCATGTGTTCACCCATAGTTACTTATTTCCTGGTTATTTTAAGTCTCGACCAGCCATGTGTTCAGTCACCCCGTTTATACTGATTTCTGACCCTGGTTATTTTGAATCTCAACCAGCCATGCGTTCAAACACCCCTGGTTATACTGATTTCTGACCCTGGTTATTTTGAAACTCAAACAGCCATGTGTTCAGACAGCCTTGGTTATACCGATTTCTGACCCTGATTATTTTAAATCTCGACCAGCCATGATGTGTTCAGTCACCCCTGGTTATACTGATTTGTGACTGGTTATTTTAAATCTCTACCAGCCATGTGTTCAGTCACCCCTGGTAATTTCTGACCCTGGTTATATTAAATCTCGACCAGCCATGATGTGTTCAGTCACCTCTGGTTATACTTATTTGTGACTCTGGTTATTTTAAATCTCGACCAGCCATGTGTTCAGTCACCCCTGGTAATTTCTGACCCTGGTTATATTGAATCTCGACCAGCCATGTGTTCAGTCACCCCTGGTAATTTCTGACCTTGGTTATATTGAATCTTGACCAGCCATGTGTTCAGTCACCCCTGGTAATTTCTGACCTTGGTTATATTGAATCTTGACCAGCCATGTGTTCAGTCACCCCTGGTAATTTCTGACCTTTGTTATATTGAATCTTGACCAGCCATGTGTTCAGTCACCCCTGGTAATTTCTGACCCTGGTTATATTGAATCTTGACCGGCCATGTGTTCAGTCACCCCCGGTAATTTCTGACCTTTGTTATATTGAATCTTGACCAGCCATGTGTTCAGTCACCCCTGGTAATTTCTGACCCTGGTTATATTGAATCTTGACCAGCCATGTGTTCAGTCACCCCCGGTAATTTCTGACCCTGGTTATATTGAATCTCGACCAGCCATGTGTTCAGTCATCCCTGGTAATTTCTGACCCTGGTTATATTGAATCTTGACCAGCCATGTGTTCAGTCACCCTGGTAATTTCTGACCCTGGTTACACTGAATCTCGACCAGCCATGTGTTCAGTCACCCCTGGTAATTTCTGACCTTGGTTATATTGAATCTTGACCAGCCATGTGTTCAGTTACCCTGGTAATTTCTGACCCTGGTTATATTGAATCTTGACCAGCCATGTGTTCAGTCACCCCTGGTAATTTCTGACCCTGGTTATATTGAATCTAGACCAGCCATGTGTTCAGTCACCCCTGGTAATTTCTGACCCTGGTTATATTGAATCTCGACCAGCCATGTATTCAGTCACCCCTGGCAATTTCTGACCCTGGTTATATTGAATCTCGACCAGCCATGTGTTCAGTCACCCCTGGTAATTTCTGACCCTGGTTATATTGAATCTCGACCAGCCATGTGTTCAGTCTGGTTATATTGAATCTTGACCAGCCATGTGTTCAGTCACCCCTGGTAATTTCTGACTCTGGTTATATTGAATCTCGACCAGCCATGTGTTCAGTCACCCCTGGTAATTTCTGACCCAGGTTATATTGAATCTTGACCAGCCATGTGTTCAGTCACCCCTGGTGATTTCTGACCAGCCCTGTGTTCAGTCACCCCTGGTTATTTCTGACCCTGGTTATATTGAATCTTGACCAGCCATGTGTTCAGTCACCCCTGGTAATTTCTGACCCTGGTTATATTGAATCTTGACAAGCCATGTGTTCAGTCACCCCTGGTAATTTCTGACCCTGGTTATATTGAATCTTGACCAGCCATGTGTTCAGTCACCCCTGGTAATGTCTGACCCTGGTTATACTGAATCTCGACCAGCCATGTGTTCAGTCACCCCTGGTAATTTCTGACCCTGGTTATATTGAATCTTGACCAGCCATGTGTTCAGTCACCCCTGGTAATTTCTGACCCTGGTTATATTGAATCTTGACCAGCCATGTGTTCAGTCACCCCTGGTAATTTCTGACCCTGGTTATATTGAATCTTGACCAGCCATGTGTTCAGTCACCCCTGGTGATTTCTGACCTTGGTTATATTGAATCTCGACCAGGCATGTGTTCAGTCACCCCTTGTAATTTCTGACCCTGGTTATACTGAATCTCGAACAGCCATGTGTTCAGTCACCCCTGGTCATTTCTGACCCTGGTTATATTGAATCTTGACCAGCCATGTGTTCAGTCACCCCTGGTAATTTCTGACCCTGGTTATATTGAATCTTGACCAGCCATGTGTTCAGTCACCCCTGGTAATTTCTTACCCTGGTTATATTGAATCTTGACCAGCCATGTGTTCAGTCACCCCTGGTAATTTCTGACCCTGGTTATACTGAATCTCGACCAGCCATGTGTTCAGTCACCCCTGGTAATTTCTGACCCTGGTTATATTGAATCTTGACCAGCCATGTGTTCAGTCACCCCTGGTAATTTCTGACCTTGGTTATATTGAATCTCGACCAGCCATGTGTTCAGTCACCCCTGGTAATTTCTGACCCTGGTTATATTGAATCTTGACCAGCCATGTGTTCAGTCACCCATGGTAATTTCTGACCTTGGTTATATTGAATCTCGACCAGCCATGTGTTCAGTCACCCCTGGTAATTTCTGACCCTGGTTATATTGAATCTCGACCAGCCATGTGTTCAGTCACCCCTGGTAATTTCTGACCCTGGTTATATTGAATCTTGACCAATCATATGTTCATCCCTGGTTATTGTAAGAATCTTTCATAGTTATCTGGGAATTCGTAACACAAGTATCTGACCGGATACCCATGACAGCTTCTTTTTCTTGCATATCATACTGCACGTTGACGTCGCAAACTACTAACATTTTGCATGTATATTTATACAATGACGTCATGCAACTGTCACTGTTGATTTCAGCGTGCGACTTTTATCTTCCCCCATATGTAAGACCGGGCTTTTCCATCACACATGTAAAACGCAGGTAACGTTTTCTGGTGCAAGAAATTGATTTCTGACCAACCACATGTTCACCCCTGGTTATACTGACAAAGTGAACTTCTTACCACTGATCTTTGAGAATGTCTAAACAAATGGCACCTGTGACACTGCTTATATTGGGATGCCAGATTTTTGTAGCAAATTTCACCTGAAATCAAACAATTTAAACTTAACAAATACATACAAACAAATAACTGGAACAGAAAACAAGATGGCCTTATATCGATCACGTGACCACTGGCCCATTATCGAATTTCTTCGAAATCTCATGGTCATATACAATCTGTGCAAGTTTGGTTAAGATTGTTCAAGAAAGGTGGCCTCTGTTGTGTTAACAACATTGATATAAAGACACTGACAAAGTTTGGTAAAGATCAAATACAAATTGAAGGTGCTAGAATGTAACCCCTTGGGCATGGCCAAATGTGACCCCAGGGCTACATGTAATATATGAGCTGTGTGCCTTGTTGTTTCAGAGAAGAAGATTTTTTACGTTTTTAAATATTACAAGTCTGTGTAAAACAGTTACATGTGACCCCTGGGGCGGGGCCAAAGTGACCCCAGGGTCACCATTTGAACAAACTTGGTAAAAGGACCATAAGAGTATAGTAAATGCGAAATATTAAACCTCTGACTCTTGTAGTTCCAGAGAAGAAGACTTTAAAACTCTGACCCCCGGGGTGGGGGTTAAATTTGAACCCAAGGTCACCATTTGAACAAACTTGGTAGAGGACCACAAGCTTTTGCAAATGCAAAATATTAAACCTCTGGCTCTTGCAGTTTCAGAGAAGATGATTTTTTTTATGTTTTTCCCTGTACAAGTCAAACGTGACCCCAGGGTCACCATCTGAACAAACTTGGTAAAGGACCATAATCTTATAGTAAATGCAAAATATTAAACCTCTGGCTCTTGCAGTTGCAATATAAGATTTTTTACCGATAAAAGTCTATGTAAAACTGTGACCCCTGGGATGGGGCCAAATTTGACACAAGAGTCACAATTTGAACAAACTTGGTAGAGGAGTAAGTTTTATGCAAAATATTAAACCTCTGGCTCTTGTAGTTTCAGAGAACTGAATTATTTTTAAAAAATGTCCTATAAAGAAGTGTGAAGTTACATACACGCCAGCCGTGTGTATACCCTTGGCCAATTCTAAGTACATGCTGTTTATAAGCCTTTTTATATATATTGAGTGAAAAAAGTTTGGCAAGTTTTTTAGATGAAATAATACCGTATACAATACATACTGACATTTTGGGACTTTACGGGCTTGACCGCTATGTTCATTTATTCGTTACGTCATTAAGATGTTCGACTGTTATTGATGTGTGTTTAATAAAATATTGTGTCTGTGGCAGTAGTTTCTTGATTTTATAACCAAAAATGTATTATTTCTAGGGTGCAACAAAATATTTCTAAACTTTTTTCCCTCAGTAGCAATACTCAAGCATCATGATTATGTTTTATGAGAATAAATGTATCACTACACTAGAAGACATACCTTTGGTGGATTAAATGGGTATGTTTCTGGAATTTTAATTTCTAAAATAAATTTGCCTCCATCGTACGCTGTGTCTGGTGGACCTACTATCTCTCCTCGCAGTTCTGTGAAACAATCATTCACCAACTCCACTTTGATATGGCACTTTGCAACCTGTTAAATAAAGTCAAGATTTTTGTAGGTTCCAAAAATGGGGAAAAATAAACTGAATTAATGTCACCATTAATATTTGTTATGTCACCTGTTAAACAGGTTTCATTTGGTAGGTAATGGGTGCGTTACTACTTTGAACGGGCAAAGTCAGTTAACGACAGACGAGTATGTGACAAAATAATAATATTCTGTCATTCGAGATACGACAGGCGAACGGAAAGGATATTTTTCTCTCCCCCCACCCCCATCCACCCCACCAACACGTACCCCCACCCATCCACTGCTGATCGCATGATGAGAAATTGCTAAACAATGTTGTTGTCTTTCTGACTGAACTCGCGTCTAAGCAGAATTATTAGCACCAGAAACGTGTATTATTTGGGTTTAAATTCTGAGAAGCAAATAATGAAGTGATAAGGCACTATTATTGTTAATACCATATCAACCTGTTTTTGTACATTCAACACTCAATAATACTTATTTTTATGAATGAAAGTTCTTCCTAATATACATGTAAGTGAAGTAAGACTTTTTGTTAATGTATAGCATGTATTTGGAGACGTACTGAACTGTTTTGACCCAAGCAGACTAGACAGGTGTTCCTGTCAGCGCTTTGTCAGTATAACAAGTTTTTTTTGGACCCTGATATATGACCTTGACAAACTAGTCTAAGTTTTCGTGAGGAAAAAAATGAGTATTTAACCCATATAAAGACCTTCAGTGTGATCGTGACCTAAATATTTTAGTATGGTCATGTTGATGTTGTCATGATGAGTAAATATTGAAAGTTAGATGAAGAAATATCAAGAAATGAGAAAGATATAGCCAATGTTAAGTTTTCGTGAAGGAAAATAGAGACTATTTAACCCATATAATGACCTTCAGTGTGACCTTGACCTTTATATTTTAGTATGGTCATGTTGATGTTGTCATGATGAGTATATATTGAAAGTTTGATGAAGAAATATCAAGAAATGAGAAAGTTATAGCCAATGTTAAGTTTTCGTGAAGAAAAAAATGAGTATTTAACCCATATAATGACCTTCAGTGTGACCTTGACCTTTATATTTTAGTATGGTTATGTCGATGTTGTCATGATGAGTACATACTGAAAGTTTGACGAAGAAAATATCAAGAAATGAGAAAGTTATAGCCAATGTTAAGTATTTCTGAAGAAAAAAAAAGTATTTAACCCATATAATGAATGACCTTCAGTGAGACCTTGACCTTTATATTTTAGTATGGTCATGTCGATGTTGTCATGATGAGTATATATTGAAAGTTTGATGAAGAAATATCAAGAAATGAGAAAATTATAGCCAATGTTAAGTTTTCGTGACAGACTGACGACAAAGCGATCCCTATGTATCACATTTTTCTTTGAAAAGGTGACACAAATATGTTGTAAACTGTCTTAGCTGCTCACAGTATTTTATGACATATTTCATATTGAAATTTTTATGAAGAAAAATGAAGGAATGATAAAGTTAGAGCCAACATTAAGTTTTCGTGGCAGACTGACGGACCAGTAGCACGCTATAAACCAAAACTGATTTGTACCTGGACTGGGAATTACTATTCCAGAACCATACATGTGATATTTTCAGGAGGGTTACCTGGGAGATTTGACTTTTTTTCCAGGGAGGTTTGACAAGAACCAGGGAGGTTTTTATTCTCGAATTTTTAACGTACCTGTAGATTTTTTTCTGATATAAATAAACCTTAATAAATGGGGTAAATTTGCATAAAAACATTATATTTTATACATACAATACTGTTTATTTCTTGTTAGCATAGCATATAATTAAGTATAGCATGTAATTAAGCATAGCAAAATTAAGCCTAGCACATAATGAAGATGCTTCTCATTTTATACACAGACAAAACACTTCTCTAATCATGACAAACTGCAATCGATTAGTAAAAATCATCATCCTTTAATCAGGGCTTCCGTTAATGGGCGTACGGCCGTAAATTACGTCCAAAAATCGTAGTTGTACGGCGAAAATTAAGATCAAAGGCGTACAGTGTACTTCCAAAAACTTCAAAGTACGCCGCGATCGTTTACTACGGACGTCCCATAATCTGTAAATTACCGATTATAGCCCCGCCCATCTAATCTAATTTCATTTGAGACTGCCGACGTAACAAGTTGTAAAGCAATTAAAACTCAGTGGAGCCTGTAATTGACAGGTAAATCCGGTTTTGTCCAGTTTTTATCAAGGGTCACACGCATGACTGGTGAGTGGAGAGCGTGTTAATTAGATAATTGGCCTAGCCGCGCATTTCACAAAATGAACGCCAAACTCCTTACACAGACAGATTATACTTTTAAGGCTATTTCTTTTATATCTTTGTGTCATTTTTCTATGTATTTATCAAAGTTACAAATAGAAACCAGGGCTGACATACATGTATAAATCCCTGTAGAAACGAAGTACGACAAACAATATTTAATAATCTCTAACCTAGGGGAGAGAACTCTTCGCAAATGGAGACTAAACACGGAAGTGAAATTATCACTGGAAAAAACAATTGATTGCTTTGATAATAAATTAAAGAATCTGTTACATTTATTCCTACACTTGACAGTTTTACATACCTTTCATTAATGTATGCCAATTTAAAAGCTTTCCTGGACTGATAAATTGAAAACTGTTTGCAAAATGTAATTTACTGTATAAAACTTGTGGGTGGGGTATGGCACGCAAAGGGAAATTAAGTATTTTTAGTTTGAAACCGTTTATATAATGAGGTCATCAAATATTTTCTTTTATAAACATAGATGATTATAATTATCCTTTTTTTCTTTTTAACAATTTAGATGTGTTGTTTCCCTCACTACTACCACGTGGAATCACTGACTCAAAGACTATGAATGCCATGCACAAACACTGGAACTTCCTAAATTTTCCCCATGAACTTCCAAATTTGATACACAGGAAGTTCGAACTTCCTAAATTTGAACCTTAGTGGAAGCCCTGTTTAATTGTCCTCAATTATATTATAATTTTAATCCAATTAATATACCAAATATCAATCGATGCCAAAGTTGCTAATTACCATCTCACTTTTAGTCGGTATTCACAATTTTGATAGAGCATCATCAAAAAAACTGACCAATCAGTGACCAGAAATAAGACATAACAATACATTCTGGTAGGTGATAAACTCGGTCTTTATCCTTGATTTTCAACCAAGTTTACTGTTAAAATTAAGGTATTTACAGTGTGATGAATCCCACTTGACTTGTAAGTGTCAATTCTTACAGATGGCGGGAGGTGTACAGTACTGGTTCTACCAAGGAAAAGTGGGTGGACTGCCTCCACCACAAAAAAATTGATCGTCATATATAACCTTAGGCCAAATAAAATTATACCTGAGTTTACTGTAACCCGACCGACCCGCTGAAAACACCCCCGACTCTTTTTTTTTTTTTTTTTTTTAATAATTATGTTCACGCTTTCACGGCCGACTCATGTGCTCATTGTCCTGCTGTTGGAACTGACCCTCTTCCGGACTTGCGAAAAATAAATTAAACTGTTTTACCCTTTTGCAATAATTGCAAGTGATTGGGAAAAGAGCCAGTTGTTGCCATGCCTATTGGGAAACAATAACACATACACAATTTCATATTGTTATCTATTGTAGTTTTTAAAATACCACATTTTCCCATTCATCAAAGCTCATCGCCACCTTAAATTAACTTCGCCAAAAAATAAAATAAAAAAATAAAATAAAATGCCTACCTACCTACCCAATTTTTTTCAGCAATGTTACAGTAAACACAGGTATAATTTTATTTGGCCTTACTTGTGTAGAAAATGACGTAACAACACCATACAAACAAACAAACAAATCAAAGCATATTCACCTAACCATAAGCTTGATTCTTACGAATATTATGTTTGTCTGAAATTTCGAAGGTTAAATATTATTTTAGTACTAAGATAGATGATGGATGTTCTACGTTTCATCAGATTTCAATGGATGAAAATATACTATTTTTGGAAGGGGTTTCCGCGGAATGCATATCAGGTGATACCTCTATTTTTAAACTTCCAATCAAAATTGCGTGCACTTGCGAGAAGCAGATCGACCTGTTGTGAATATCATGTGTTGTATACATAAGCCACAGTGACTGTAGACCACAATGCACTTGACACTAAGACGATTTTGGGTAGGAATTTGGGAGTTTTCCTGGAATCTTTAATATTTTCTGATGACAAGAGTACCTGTATCTGCAGATCTCTATGTGTACCAAAGAAACACAACACAAACAATACACTTGTTTTATGCAACAGTCAACTTAAAGTCTTCAATGCTGGTATTATATATAATTTGAAACACACATGTATTGAGTGAAGAAAAAAAAGAAATCCAACCTACTGACCCCGTTTTTTTTGGCTTTTAACAGGAAACATCACTATTTATTTTAGGCCTAACAAATGATTACTCTTCATTTTAGGTAAGTTGTACACTTATAAAATTCCGTGGATCAGTTTAAATGGACTGTTTATGTCTAGCGCAGAGAATCTCTGCGTCTAATTCAAACATGTATGCACTTCGGAGGATGGCGCATATCAAAAATCGTCTCACCGTTCATAGATGTATATTTTATGCACTACCCTAACTACAGCTAGTGGGGAAAATGATTACTTGAAAAAAATCAACTTGACAATGAATCTGGCGGAAGCTTGAGGGGTGATAGTCTGGATAATCTCATTTTACATTTATCTAGCCCTGTGAAATGTCTCCCAACTTTATTTGTGTACAAGAATGCAATAATGAAAGCACGGCGATTTTAAGACATCCCACACACACCGCCTTGTTTTTCCCCGTTATACAATAATGAAAGACAGATGTAGATGCTGCTTGCTTGTGGCATTTACGAGTTCCACTTCTGTGCCTTGGAAAGTTCTATTTCTTTGGATTTTGTCAATTAACAGTTTTTACCTCTTCACTTTTTACTACTTCCTTAAATTCTCTACGGATACGAGCCTCTGCTATATTCGCCATAACTAGTAAGTAGAGAAACTACAGGTCTGTGTGTTTATAAAACTTTTTTCATGTAGGAAATCTTTCCGAGCTAACAAACACCGATTTCACCGGAAATCCATAAATGCGCATGCGCAGACCATACATAGCTAGAAACCCAAAGTATAAAACTAAATTAAGTCTATTTTGACAGAAATAGTTATTTCGAAAGAATTATTTCATTAAGAAATTTTAGATTTTTAAAACCAGTATAAATTATTTCTGAGAACTCTTTTTTTATGAGATAAATTGTCCTTTACACTTGGCTGGTTCCGTACTCGCGGGAAAAATATCGAGACGTTCCGACTGAATGTTGACAGATCGCGTGCTGGATGCTAAAGTCTGAGCAAAACGCTGTTCCAGAGGATCTGATAAGAAAAATGCCTAATATTAAAGTTTTTAGCGGAAGTTCTCATCCTGAGCTTACAAACAAAATTTGTGAACGTCTTGGAATTGAGCCAGGAAAAGTGACAACAAAGAAATTCAGTAACGGTGAATGCTGGTGCGTCTTCACTTTTCATAATTTTTGTCACTGATGATCACATTTTCTACGATTTGAAAGGTCATCATTTTCATGTTTGCCTTTCTGTAGATTAACCAAAGCAAAATGTAGATGATAGCATAATGTTAAATTATAACATCTATAATGTTTTGTTACATGGAAATAAGCAAATCCGGATTTATTTTATAGCTTTTCGTACCCTGGACGTTTCGAACCCACATTGTTTCGTACCTGACCATTCTCAATTTTGTCATTATTCATCACTGGATTTAATGACTAAAATACTAAGAGAAAGCATAGTAATACACTAAATGCCTTGTATGTAACCAAATTCTTTCCATGGGTAATGCTTCTAGCTCACCACACAGGATTATCGCTGTTTTGGTACCCTGGACGTTTTCAGCGATTTTTTTTCACAGTTTTGGGAATCGCGTCGTGAAATCCCCTAAATTTGGAAAAATCGAGTCGTGAACTCCCCCAAATTGGGAAATATTACAAACCAATTATTTTAAGTAAACTAGGACTGTGCAAGTGTCTGCTATCTTTTATTTTAATAAATAAAAGATATACACTAAATTACAGACTAACGTCTCCTTTATTCTTCATTTTAAAAATGTCTGCAATAAGGTTTTGCTTTCATGTGATCCTCATTAGGGATGACAACGTTGCTTGGCTCAGCCTGTTCGGATTAACTAAAAATCACTAGCCCAGATCAAAAGTCATTAACGGCAATATAATATTCAGCAAAAAGGTAAATATAAATTATTTAATAGAATAACACTCTAATTATAACAATTTAAAGTTTAAAAAAATAAATCTGGGTCAAGTTTGGTCCTACAGCTGTTGATGAGGATGCATGTTTGTTCATTGTCTCAAGAGTTTTTGAAGCAACACTTTTACTTGGACCTGCTTGCTTCGCCGAATTAAGGGAAGTTGCTTTCTTGTTTGGTTCGTCTTTTTCATATAAAACAACCAATTCCAATTTAAAATTATTTCTTCCCTGAACAAACGACTATTTCTTGTCTTTTCCGTCAGTGGCGAACTAGACGCAGTATGAAAAAACATTTTGCTGTCATGAAATTCGAGCCAATCTCGCCCTTTCATGATTCCGGAAACGTGTGTACGTTTTTCTCAGTCATATTCTTTTGATTTTTCGTTTTTATCTCGTCGAGTTTCTACTTTTTTCGAGGGGTTTAGTTGCATTTTGTAAATAACGTTACATTTTGTATTCATGGTTATCAGAACGTTTGCAAGAATTTGCTAAAATTAAAACGGAAAACCCCGGCCTCGTTTTGAATATTGAGGCAATTGGCAATACGCAGATCCCTATAGGCATACCGTATTTTACCTTGTATAGTACGCAGTTTTTTTACCACTTTTACGGTTTCCGAAAGTGGGGTGCGTACAATATAAGGAAACAATAAAAAGAACTTTTTTTTTTCTTGCAGAAAATCGATGTCTGGCCCTGGGAAGAAAAACCTTGACGACGAACAGACATCGAGACAGAAAATTGTGAATACCGATAATACACAATTTTTTCGTTATTTACTCGCTTCATATAAGTAATATATTGACTTAATTCGAATTATAAATGAATAAAGTGTATTATGATGCTTGTTTTTGTATAAATGTTTGCATGTTTGTTGTAAAACTTCAATAAATTGTGTGAAAAATCGTCCCTCCATTTGTTGTTTATATCGCGTGACGTAATATCACGTGACTTCCAGCTGTTTAGACTTTAGACTGGTACATGGAGTATTGTTACAGTTCTATTCTATTCTAATATTTATAGGATTTTATTTAATATTTTATAAAAAATTAATGAAGTTTTTGCTTTATTTTGAAAGAGATATATTTTAGACGTCGTAGAAAGGCAGAATCACCCTACTTTGAAATGGCTATTATTCAATAATGCTTGTGAAAACCTGCTTACCGGTACACATTTGATGATTGATAATTGGGTCAAACAAAATCGCACCTCGGCGGGGTTGAGTGGGTTATTCCATTTTTATAATCCTTTGAAGTCGCCGTGAGTAGCGACTATTTCTGAGGATGCACTTTGACACGCCGTGTGACCTTTACCAGATTTAGCCACGAGGTACAGGTAATTGATCACGCGTTACAATTGTGCTACACTTATGATAAGCACTGGTTCCCGTGAATACACAATGTTAGTATAATCGGCGTAATGGATTACGGTAACCAACGACTCTGTTGTGTTTTAGTAGATGTAATTATCGGATTACGGACAATTATCTGCGGCATTATAATTGGCTCTTTGATGAGATGATACAAGATAGGTACTCCCCTGAAGATTGGCAATTAATGATATAAGTAATTATATTTACTTTTGTACGCTAATTTTCTCGATCGTGATTTTTTTTTTTTTTTTTTTCAACCTTTGATTTTCGTTGAATGGTTCATCTAGGAAAACGTATATTTTGATGCGTATTATACACGGAAACAACTTTTTTACCCCAGTTTTGACCTCTGAGAAGGGGGTGCGTACTATACACGGGTGCGTACTATACAAGGTAAAATACGGTACCCATGCGCAGTTAAATAGTCTTACGTAATGATAGACTGTAAACATCCGGTTTGTAAAAAAATATCGGAAGAGGATTGTTTGTTTATTGCCGATACCATGCTTGAAATTGGGAAAAAGTATTCAAATTGGGGAAATTGGCATATTTTTTCGATTGGGAACGAGTCCGTTTATCGGTTCCGTTCATATAAGGAAAAAAACCGCTGGTTTTGTACCCATTTTTGGACGTTACGTACCTGGGACATTTGCCGTTTTTACCCAGTTTAGGGTACGAAACAACCTTTTTGTATAATAACCAATGGCTGGGTACGAAACGTCCAACGGCAGGGTAAATGATAACGTCATCGCGCCTTTTTACCATATGTGGCATATTGACAGTGACAGAATGTCTTTTAAAGCAAAGAAAATCACTGCAAATGAAAAATAAGCATACATATATACATTTTACATCTGTATATTTATTTTTAATCAATTTGCAGTGATGTTCTTTGCTTTAAAATGTATTTTGTCAATATGCCATTTATGGTAAAAAGGCGCGATGATGTCATCGTTCCAAGATGGCTGCCTCCATTTATGTTTTTTGCAAACATGAAATAGGTCATATTAGACTAGTAACCCTGGCTCCAAAAGTACCCAAAGGTAGAACTAATTGCAAAAGTTTTAAAACCTGAACTTTTTGAATCTTGGATCCTTCTAATTGAAGCTGGGAAAAGTTGCATTCTCTGCTGATAGGGGAAGTTTGTTAAAATAATGACCAAAGACAGACACTCATTATTAAATTATAAATTTCATTTATTTCAATAATTGGTGTATATTTAATAAAGATTCAATATATATACCATAGCACATTATATAAACGTAGACAGTGAATATACACACATATTATGATGTGATTTAGACAAAATCTCTTCATATACATCAAAATAATAATGCAAAACAATACATCAAGGGGTACATTTACCCCACCCACTTATAACAACATAATATTTTTGTCAATTGTTATTTTCAACAATTTTTTGTAGAAATCAAAATCCTAACAATAATCTAAACTATCGTGACATATTTAACATCATCATGATACAATAACGTCATTAATAGCATAGTTAAATTGAATGTGATCAATATAAACGGAAATGTTCAAATTGTGTTCAATGTCAGATAGCATTTAGCTTAAACAGTACTGGTATGCTAAACAATATATATTTGTCTATTAATCTTCGGTAATTATTCTACATGTAAGATTAATATTGTGATTTGTTTTCAGTTTGGTATTATTATTTTTTATTTTTGAATGAATCAGAAATACTGCAACACTTAATTAGAAGGCATGTAATTACCCCACCCACTTCTGTTCACATAGAAACGTATAGGCATATATACCATTTCGGGTTAAATCAAAACTAATAGTTTGAAAAATGATCACTGACAGCACTTATAACATAAAGCACATATATATATATATATCGTCACAACAAGCTATAACTGATAACAGGTTTAAATGAACATGTTCACAAGATTCTGTTTCCAGTGTATATATATACATGCATATCAGGTAGCAATATATTCATCGAAAATACACAAATACAGACATAGTCAAAATTTCATATTATTATACCATTGTTTTGACGTATTCACATACCTGTAAATATCACACTCATATAAATTGGCATTTAAAAGTTGCATGCAATAAACATTTGCCTATCTGTCTGTTATAAAATGTAACCGATCATTCTTAATTTTGATGAAACACATATATCTCTGTACATAACACAACCACTATTACAAGCAACACGTAAAAAGAGACGTAATGTCTCTCCATTTTACTTGATAGAATACAAAGCTCGTTTACTAGTACAACAGTGGGCAATTATTGGCTTTCAAGTAAACTTATCTGTATCAGTATAAATGCTGTGCAACACCAACACAAGTTCTAATCCAAGTCCTCGTTATTCACCTCTTCGTCTAATGTTGGCGAGTTAGAACAACTGTCTCCGCGACATGCACCACATCCTGGTGAACAATCTAACCCATGTTTGCGGCATGTACAGCGTTTGGTGTCACAATTGTGTTTGCAATTACATCTGATGATCTTCAGTAATTTCTCTGGTGCAGGTGGTAGATCGGTCTTGATAGGCAATATTTTGTTATTGACGAGTTCCCAGCCCCATTCCTGTGCTACGAGTGTATCATTCCCAAGCCATATCTGTGTCTGCAGATATACCCTTAAACTGTGGTATAAGGCAGCGGCACAAGTTGGAGGCAATGTGTGAACTTGAACACATACTTTACTAGTCATAACTTTGTTGCAGAACTTTCTGAAACGCAACACATCTAATCCCTCGTATGGAATTCCGCCATATAACAGGACAATGGCTTCTTCGCCACTTTTTATAATCTCAGTTCTTTGGGTAATGGTGCTGAATGTAATGGCCAACTGTCGAAAATATGGTTCTTTCGTGAAAAGGCGAAGACCAGTGGCTTTACCTATTCCGTACATGTGGGAAGTAGTGTCACAACCGGTAAGAGCATGTATATATGGCAATGCTTGATAGAGCTCTTGTCCTAAGAGGCGTTTTGTATCCTGAATATGCCATAACTTTGGGACGTAATGTGCGGACCGTTTAATATCGGATTTGAAGAACAGGTCATGTGACTGCATATTTGCATGGTGGCAAAGCAAAACTAAAAGATCGGTGTCTTCGCCAATAACAATCGTTTCTTGATTGGTGCTTTCTGACACAGCCGTTTCTACAATCATCATATCAGCATCATCACGGGCATGGATAACGACTACCCCTCTCTCGATCAGGTGTTGTCCAAGCATGTCAATAAACTTTTTTTATTTTCTTCGTTGTTAAGATATACATCTTTCTTGGATCTGAATGGCGTGTCGGGTGTAAATTTCACAACTGTACCAACGACGCCCTTTCCTCGTCGAATATGGGTTATGTCCTTAATGCTAGGACCAGATAAATATCCATCAAATACAACAGTTTCTCCAGTATACCTCTTTTGGATGCATTCGTAGTACTGGTTACAAATCTGTAGAAATGTAAAGTTCTTTTGCCAGGGGATTCGTTGAAGTAGTGATCCTCCATCTAAGACATACTTTACATCAGATGGAACTTCTTGGGTACTACATTCTCCTAATCCCCATATTGCATCGGCTAGTCCTGCCTTCTGTGCTGGTCTTGGAAGACCTGATTTATCAAATAAAGCTGATGGTATGCTACACAACTCGTATTGAAATATCTCTGATATTTCTGGTACGTTACGGTTTGCTGCTGTCGTCAATCTTTGGAATAATAACTGAGGGTCCACTTGAATAACTTCGTCGTTTATCTTAATTGTTGACTTTGTGTTTAATGTGACAACTTTTTTGACCTTTTGAAGCTGTAAGTTGTTACTGATTTACCAACCATGTCCTCTAATATATTTGTTCCAATTTCACTGGCTTTATCAACATTCACACACAATTCAGCTGTAACACCGGTATCAATATTCCGGAGACAATTGTCATCAACACCAAACGGATTTCTCTCATTAAGAAATGACAGGAAGCTATGTGTATCTTTTGTATCTCTACACTGTCGTGCTTTACCAATTTCTTTATGTTGTTCACTGGAATTGAACTCGGTTTTGGTTACTGCTTGCATTGAACTGTTTATCTCTGCACAGGCAGGCATTGATAAAAGCCACTGTGCTCTTTGGATATCGGACATGCCACGACCTCTTGTAAGTCCACCTGTGGTTTTAACACTGCGCATCAAAACCTGTTCAATAACAAGATCAGTGGATAATCCCGCCCAAAAACGATCAGTTCTTCTAACTACATAGTTTCCTGTCTGGAAAGCATTATACACATCTGGATGGTTCTTCTCTAAGTCTAACATGCTCTGTAGATATATATACGCCGATTTTAGGTATAAGTTGTGTCCGGAAGCGGCAAAGTATGGGAGCATACTTTAAACAGCAGACAAATGTTGTTCCCAGTCACCTGATCGTTCTGCTCTAAGGAATTGTTGAAGAATTGAGATCATATCCATATACTGTAACCATAAAGATGCAGTTCTGCTATTTTTCAACTGTAGTTTTGCATTTGATATGCCGTGTTCTACTTCAGTTAAAATAGTATCATTGCTCACCTCTTCTAGTGATACATCATGTGACTCTAGCGTATCAAACAAATCACCAACAGCATCAATAACGTTTTTACCTCGTGGTGTCAGCGACGAAACGTTGATGTTAGTCTCTATGCGGCCACTACCAACATCTATAGTATCAACAGTTTGATCTTCTGAATCTAAATGTTCGCCGTTTGCGTCGTTTTCATCAGACATAGACTCGACAGGCAGTTTTATATCAAATGCGCTTGAAACCAATAAGGTATGTAGAGCAGTGTCTATCAGAAAATGTCCCCTTACCGCCCTGGCTACCGCCTTGCCTGACATCATATGAAGTACAGCATTAGGAGCGTAAACGACCTCTAACAGCTCTTGTAGTCCAGTTTCCATCATTAAATGACCCATACTGACAAGAAAACTCATCTGAGTATGGAAGCCACCAAGACGTAATACAATATTTCGCAAAGGACTAGCTGTTTTCTGTCTGGTTATTTATTACAGTTGTAGATTTGAGAAACAGTGGTTGGTCAAATGTAATAACAGGTGTAAATCCATATCTCTCCGCCTGCTTGCAAACAAACCAGAGGGTAGAACTGATGCACGTAAGGTCACTCGGATTTAAGTCGATCATCGGCAAAAACGTTACGCTAGACTGACCAGGGTACACTCCATTTCGATATAGCTGCATCAAACCAGACCATGCAGGTTTTGACGGCCTTACAGTCAATACTACCTTCGACAACAGGTCAATCCTGTAATAAGGATCTTTGCTTGTAGTTGTATCCAATTCAACAAACGAATTAATTGATATTTCTTCGTCGCTCAGTCTGAAATATCTAATATCAATTTTACCGAGTTCAGCAATATCACTGGCCTTGATGTCCGATCTTGTAGTAACTAGGTTTACCTTTGATCCAGGGGTTGTACATGCTATTATTCCCATGCCATGGAAAGTATTATAGCCGTCCAAGGTTCGACTGTTGTGGTTGACGTTGTCAGCAACAAACTGAACAAAACGTCCTGGAAAGTAGTCTGAAATACCGGCTTTGCTTGCTGCAGCAGCATTCCTTTCAAATTTTTGGACTTCCTTATAAGAGACACTAAACCCAAGCGTATTCAACGTGTCTACTAAAAATCTGGAGCCAAAGTGGTGATGCATTTGTACACCGAGACCGAGATGCATCGGGGCAATAACACCTTTTGGTCTACATGCTTGAATAACAGATTGACCAATGGAAGCAATTTTAACATTAACATCTTTGTGTTTAATTATAGTTTGAAGAAACAAATGCAAACTCTCTGGCAGATAGCTAATGTTCTTATCAACACAACCAACCTCCTGTGGAGAAGGGTAGAACATTCTGGATGTATCCATAGACTGTATATCATTATAAATAAGTTTTGCAGCAGTAGAAATGATCTCTTTTTTCTCTTCTTCTGGGGATTTTGCATTCATGGATTTGTGAAAGCTATGTATAATAGAGGAAGCAGTGACTTTCAGGCTGACAATGTCACTTTTCCCATCCAATTCACTGATAACAATATTTGAGCCAAAATGATCCAATAACTTATTTTTCATATGTTTACATGTATATGCTCTATCACCACAATGCTCCTTCATTTTGTTAACAAGATCACTAACAGCGACAATTTGACCACACGCATTTTCAACAAAAGATACAACATTTTTAAATGCTTCTATCTGACCTGACGCAACAGGTCTACCAGGGCTTTTTGTTGCATTTTCTGAGTCTTTTAATTCAGTAGAACGATACGACTTAGGGATATTTTTTCCAGTTCTAAAGTTAACGTTACACTGCTGATGATTAATAGCGTCAGCTGCTGGCAAGTCAATTATATGTTCAAGTCGACTACGTACACATATTGCCCAATCGTCATCCCTTTCCTGGCACTTGGTTATTATGGTTTTCTGGAAATCTAGAGTTCTAATAGGATAAACATCGTAACCTCTTTTTCGTTGCATAACTTTGGCACCAGTTGCACAAAACAAACATTTTGTTTTAAAGTCAAACGATTGTAATGAACGTAACTGTTTTGTTTGATTACTTAACTCTGGTTTTGGTACATATCTCTGGTGAATATAATCACGGCGGCAATCTTTATGAACCGGCTGACCAGGTTCAGCCTTAATACAGTCACCCCTATTAGTACTGGTCACATTTATAATTTCACACCCTTTGTCTCGTATAAATGACACATGCTGTCCGTTTCCAATGTCTTTATTACATATTACACATACAGTCTCCATTTTACAAATCACCTCCAGGAACAACAACCTGTGAACGAAGAAGAAGAACATTAAATTATGTTATATTGTTCAATGATTATGTAATACTAGTGATAATTTGGAAGCTTGGAACACATACATTTAATATTTAAGACTCGGTTACACGGACTTTTGATCATGTGAAGCAATTTATAATGCCCTCTAACCCTATGTTGAATAGTACTCTATTATTTGCGAATATCATTATATTATAAATCATAAAATTACAATAAATAGTTTAAAACACAACTTGTTGGTTACAGGAACTTGGCACCAGTTGCACAAAACAAACTGGTTGACTGTCGTCCTTGATTGCTACTTTCCCTGTCCGATTTACTGACCTTTTTTTAACTCCATATGCAAGATGGCAAAACATTTATTATTGATTGGTTGTGTCAATCATACTAGTATACTAACCAGATAATACTGGTAAAACATATGTCATAATTTACACATATTACATATATAAATAATAAATAATTATATTAACCAACCTTATTAATATACATATCACATACATCTCTACGGAACTGTGAAATCACATGTATATATCGGGTACTGGTCAGTTGCTTCATCCAAACCCAGATGCATCCCCATATTAACCACCTGTGAGCAATGAAAGAAGAATAGCGTCAAATTATTTATCACATTCAATTAATACGTAGGCTACAAATGAAATGGACATTATCTCGATTTCAAACAAACATACTGAACTACCGTGTGTATAAATAGCTTATACACAAACTGACAGTATAATTATGATGTTTTTATTCTGTAATATCATTTTAAAAATAAAGAATATCAATCAACATTCATTACATAACACCTAGGTTACTCAAATGTTCAAATACTATCTTCAAACTGTTTATGAAATGACATAGAAACTCTAATCATTCTAACCTTATATCTGATCCTACTATTTCGACTTCGTACCAATAAAATATTTTCGATACAGCTCTCGACCAAACCTGTAATTAATATAAGATCAATAAAAAAAGTTCGATTCCGTACACATACATTCGTAAGTGAACTAGCTTTAAAAATAATCAAAGTGTGCCTCGATGAGATTAAAAAAGCCATAATTTGAAATCACATAAATTATGACCCAAACACGCTTCCGTAGAAAAAAAAATTGAACCGGAGACCACTTATTTTTTTCTTTATTTTTCTATTTTGCTTGCAAATATCATATAAAATAAGTGTTGCGACACTACTAGAACACAAAATAACTTTGCCGTGGAAAAAATTCAAAAACATCCTCAACATAGAGTTGTTGTGTGAACTCTGTTGTCAACATCTTGAACTTCTCGGATATTAGTTTTATTCACATTTGCGTGAATTTTTCTTGTGGCTGTGTTATTATACATTTCAAAACAACTCAAAACAACTCAAATTGTTCAAAAGTTTACCTTCATGTCACTTCAAATGACTTCTTATAGTTTTCAAATTCTTCGCGGAAGTAAAGTTCCGACATTTTGTCGTCAATTTTGATGACGTCAGATGACGTCAGCGCTCGCGCTCACTAAAAAAAAAAGTATGGAACACAAAATAGGTGATAAGAAAAATCGGTGTTTATTAGGGGTTTTAAACAACATTTTTTTCTCTTTTGACCAGGTCTAGCTATTGCAACTTTTCAGAATGGATAAAGAATATACTTTTATCTATCCTCAATCCTAAAACAATTCTTTTGCTTTTTTTTCTACCCTAAAAGACAGTGATCTTAGACTATATCTCCTTTATTTTTCATGGCATTTTGTAATTCTTTCAGCTTTTTTTCAAGTTTTTCAGAGCCCTTTTAAGTCTGCATGTCAAATCAATTAATGCATCGGATTTTAAGTTTTCTAGTGATTTTGTGCATTCTATTGTGAATGAAACCGATTAACTTGCATCTTTTGGTAAGTTTAAAAAACAATATTCTGAAAAAATAGGCGGCGGGGGGGGGGGGTGCGTTAATTAAGGATTATACGGTATATACATTATGTTCAGTATTTTCTTTTGTAGAGTTTCATTTATACTAAAGGTATTATTGGCTTGTTTGTGGACAATTCAGGTATTTCAGTTCAGTTACAGAAAAAAATCAATAATCCGTGACCATGTAGGTGCCTCTGCCAAAAGGTGCACATAGAGATAAAATTTGGAAATGATTCAATACAGGTTTTTAAAGTCTTTCAGTATAGTTAAATCCATCTGGTTGTTCAAGAATGGTGAACTTTTTTTAGACTTTTCAAATGAAATATTCGAATGCACCGATTACCCTTTTGGAATGGTACCAGCCGGTACCCATTCAATTGGGAAAAATCCCATCGTTTTGCCTTAAATTGGGAATTTTTCACAATCAAACAATAGCAATAGTGTATGCTTAATTACAAACATTTATACATTCTCTTGTAGTAGTTATTACCCTCCACTAGGCTAAAAGTATATATTTTCCACCTTTTTTGTTTCGCCCACGATAATGGGTAGCGAGACATAGCAGTCTCTTTTAAATCAACTATATTTCAAAACCGCTGCTCGAGTTTTTCTGAAATTTCGTCTTTCGAAACTGTTGGGTTAAGGGACATCACTTAATGCCGAAATTATCATGGTCATCTGACAAGGTCATATTTTGCGTTATTTTCCCAAAACTTAACATCCTATTGATTTTGAGGTCAGTAGGTCAAAGGTCAAGGTCACCATGACCTGATAATGAAAAACCTTGTCCACTCCATAACTCCTCTCCCCCTGAAGCAAATCTCATGAAACTTCATAGGTGAACTGCAACTGGTGAGAGGACGACCCCTATTGATTTGGTAGGTCAAAGGTCAATGGCACCCGATAATGAAAACCCTTGTCCGTTCCATAATTCCTGTCCCCCTGAAGTAAATCTCATGAAACTTTATAGGTGAACTGCCTGAGGTGAGAGGACGACCCCTATTGATTTTGAGGTCAGTAGATCAAAGGTCATGGTAACAGGGACCCGATAATGAAAAACGTTGTCCGCTCCATAACTCCTCTCCCACTTAAGCAAATTTCATGAAACTTAAAGGGACAATGTCCGTAACTTTTAGCTTATAAAACACACTAATTACATTCACAAACATAACACACTAAACGTTATTGAATATTTACTATTTAAATGCAAGATTGTTTAACGGAATTCAATCGCGGTGCAAAAAAAGAAGTGCCGCTTTGTGCGTTTGAACTCGCATCCAAAACTAAAATTACACTCTCGGGTAATAATAGTGAGCGCGAGATTGTCGACCTCGCTCCTGACTGAGCTAAGCGGGCTATACATATTGCGCAATACATACTAGATAGAAAAACTAATGCGCTAATGGAAGTCACGTGATCAGCAGAAAAGGTAAATAAAGTGGGTCCTACATTATTAATAAAATAATAATTAAAACTCTTTTTTTTTTAAATTCACGAATGTATTACTACAGATTTCTTTGGGTCTATGCTCAAGTTTTCATGTATACATTTCACTGAATAAAAGTCAGATAGTTATTTGGTTATGCTCAATTTCTGCTTACTTACGGACAGTGTCCCTTTAATAAGTGGACTGCCTGTTATGAAAAGATGGCCCCTATTGGTTTTGAGGTCAGTAGGTCAAAGGTCAAAGCCACCATTATCTGGTCATGAAAATCCCATTCCACTCAATCTTTAAGCAAACAGTAGGGTGGGGATTGGGGGGGCTGGTAGTGGGGGTATATTTGTCGTCCTTAAAGGCGACATCTCTAGTTGGCATTGGTAGACATTGCTGGATGACAAAAAATACCAAGGTCATATTTTGCTTTAATTTACCCCAAACTTAACCTTAATTAGGTAACAACCTTGATTAGGTAACTTAACCTCAGTTAACTAAAAATATGATTGCCTGACTTTATGTCTTTGATATTTGGTCATATGTATTGTTGGCATTGGTGGACATCGCTGAACGACAAAAATACCAAGGTCAAGTTCATACTTTGCATTATTTTCCCAAAACTACACCCTGGTTAAACTACTTAACCTCAGTAACTTAACTTCTTATGATTACTTCACTTGTTTGATACTTGGTCATATGAAGTGTTGTCTTTGGTGGACATCATTTAAGCACAAATTTAATAAAATATTTCATATGCGGTCTGCCACGGTAGGAGAGACACACTGAATGACAAAATTATCATGGTCAAGGTCATATTTTGCTTATTTTCCCCCAAACTTGACCTTGGTTAGGTAACTTAACCTCAATTAACTTTATGTGATTGCCTCACTTTGTCTTTGATACTTGGTCATATGTATTGTTGGCATTGGTGGACATCGCTGAACGACAAAAAATACGAAGGTCAAGGTATATTTAGCGTTATTTACCCTAAACAACAGTTTGGTAATATTATAGGTAAGTTAACCTCAATTAACTTTTTCTGTTAACTTTAATTTCTTGATACATGGTCATATGTATTGTTGGCATTGATGGGCATCACCGAACGACAAAAATCCCCAGGGTCAAGGTCATATTTTACTTTATTTTCCCCAAACTTAACATTAGTTAAGTAACTTAACCTCAGTTAACTTTATGTGATTGTCTCACTTTATGTCTTTGATATTTGGTCATATGTATTGGTGGAATTGGTGGACTTCGCTGGACGACAAAAAATACCAAGGTCAATGTCACATTTTGCGTTATTTTCCCAAAACTGGCATCGAACAAACAATAATAATGTGAATGCTGTGTTTGATATTTTCAGTGTAGAGATAGGGGAGTCGGTGAGAGGGGAGGATGTGTACATTGTGCAGACTGGGTCAGGTGAGGTGAATGACAAACTAATGGAGCTTCTTATCATGATCAATGCCTGCAAGGTAGCCTCGGCATGTCGTGTCACTGCTGTCATTCCCTGCTTCCCCTATGCCAGACAAGACAAAAAAGACAAGGTAATTCTCTTGTTTATTCGTGTAGCATGTTTTTTTTAGCTCTACTGATCAGAGATCAGCAGATCTTATGCCGTGGTGTGCGTCCGGCGTCCATCTGTCTGTCTGTCAGTAAACTTTTATTTGTAGCGACTTCTGCTCTGAAACTATTGGATGGATATTCATGAAACTTTACAGAAATCTTGCCCATGAAGTCTAGTTGATCCTAGCAAAAATTCGTGTTGATGTGAAATCCAAGATGGCCGCCAAATCTGAAAATAGGTTTTTAAAAAACAAGTTTGTAGCGACTACTTGAAAACTCTAAGTGATATTGATATGGGACTTTTTCTAAAATGATCAGCATGACATGATGTTGGTCCTTGTCAAAAATCGTTTTGATTCGACGTTAAACATGGCTGCCAGCGGCCATCTTTGTTTACATAGAGTTATATAATGAAAGTTTGTAGCGACTACTTCTTGAAAACTATAAGTGATATTGATATGGGACTTTTTCTAAAATGATCAGCATGACATGATGTTGGTCCTTGTAAAAAATCGTTTTGATTCAACATTAAACATGGCTGCCAGCGGCCATCTTTGTTTACAAAGAGTTATATAGTAAAAACTTGTAGCGACTGCTCCTCTGAAACTACTTGGCGGATTGTCATGAAATTTTACAGGAATGTTGCTCTTAATGTCTTATTGATCCTAGCAAAATTTCAGATCGGCCAGAAATTCAAGATGGCCGCCACAGCTAAAAATAGATTTTTAAAAAATAAGTTTGTAGCGACTACTTCTTGAAAACTATAAGTGATATTGATATGGGACTTTTTCTAAAATGATCAGCATGACATGCTGGTTATCCGAGTCGAACATTATTTTGATTCGACGTTAAACATGGCTGCCAGTGGCCATCTTTGTTTACATAAAGTTATATAATGAAAACTTGTAGCGACTACTCCTCTGAAACTACTTGACGGATTTTCATGAAACTTCACAGGAATGTTGCTCTTGATGTCTAATTAATCCTAGCAAAATTTCAGGTCGGCCGGAAATTCAAGATGGCCGCCATGGCTAAAAATAGATTTTCAAAATACAAGTTTGTAGCGACTACTTCTTGAAAACTATAAGTGATATTGATATGGGACTTTTTAAAATGATCAGCATGACATGATGTTGGTCCTTGTCAAAAATCGTTTTGATTCGACATTAAACATGGCTGTCAGCGGCCATCTTTATTTACATAGAGTTATATAATGAAAACTTGTAGCGACTATTCCTCTGAAACTACTAGACGGATTTTCATGAAACTTCACAGGAATGTTGCTCTTGATGTCTCATTAATCCTAGCAAAACTTCAGGTCGGCCGGAAATTCAAGATGGCCGCCACGGCTAAAAATAATTTTTCAAAAAACAAGTTTGTAGCGACTACTTCCTGAAATCAAAATCAATCAGTAGAGCTTCAAGGCCATTGACCTCTTGTTTTTTTTTGCTGTCTTTTTTCCCAGTTTTGAGAAATAAAATCCAAGTTGAAAGAAGAAAAAATATCCGTTGCATAATATTGGGTATGGAGCGCTTTTAAATGCCTCTGTTGAACTTGGTGTACTGTAAACGGTAGTGGTGGGGCGATATTCTCGATGCATCAAGATATTTTCTTGACGATAGAGTATCACGATAGTGAGACCTTGTATCGATACTTGACAGATTTTTGAGAATAAATGAAATATTTTGGAATGTTTACTCATTTGGACGCCATGCTGTTTGATAGACGGCAGCTTATGTCATATACAAACAATTGCTTTTGGTTGTAATATTTTGCGAGATCAACGTCTTTGTATGCCCATCAGTAATGAAAGCAATGATGCTATAAAAAATTAAAATAAAAGTTATAAAATGGTACAAATTTCTTTACTGTTGTCCAATTTGCTAACCTCTATGTAATGAAAAGAAAAATAATAAATAGAAAAAGAAAATCGTTTGGTAAATGTACAGTTTAAACATTATAAATATTGTTTTACTAACAAGTAAGTGTTTATCAGTTAATCAGGTATGAAATATTGGCTACGAATCTTCTTTCTAATTATATTGTATTTGACATAAGCGACCATACTTTGACTTTGTTGTCGTAATCAACATGGAACATATAACGCTGATCAAGAGATCGTTAGTGCTCCACGCTCCTTCAAATCGGACGTGTGAAAGTCATTTGGCTTTTTCAAGAATGGTAAGGAAAAATGGTGTTTTTTTTATATAAGTCAGTTTTGAAATACAACAAATATTAAATCCCAACCTCTTCTGAACTTACTGGCCCTTTTTACGATTTTGATATTTCATCTGGCTTTTTTTAAATTATGTTTTAAAGTAATGTAAAGGTTGATGTTGATTACTATTAACTGTTAAGTTTATATCTTGCTCTAGTCAAGTGTCCCATGTTTGATTGATAATTGACTTAAATTACAGTTTTAAATTGACAGAAGCTCCCAGGTTAAGTTTTATACAGAACAAAAATAATTTATTCTGTAATGTATTTCATTTATTCCAGAAAAAACTTATTTGGCCAATGAAGGAGTTTAGAACTTAAATCTCAAATTTTCTTCAGTGTTTTCACATGAACCCAGTCTTCGAATTAATAGCCTGAAGCCAGGGGCTAGTAAGCTTCGTGCTAGTAAACTGTCATTCGGGCTAGTGAATGTTTTTGAATTTATGTAGTCGGGCTATGGAAAATGTATGGGTTTTCATTGAATATATAAGAATTCGGGCTAGTGATGCAACATTTTCAATTAAAAGACTGAACCTAATTTGGAGATATAATCGTGATACTATCGTGATACGTGGCTTACTGTCATGATAGTATAATAATCGTGATACAAAGCTGCTGGCGATACCCAGCTCTAGTAAACAGTATTAAAAATACAATTATGAAATTAATATATGAGCCGCAACACACGAAAACGTCCCTTCGGACGTTTAGACGACAACGTCATAAAATAACAATTTATGACGTCGGCCGGTAATCAATTAATTACTAATCAAATTTCTCGTCACTTCTGTGTTTTACCTAATTATTATATCATAGGGAATATGTTTTCTTATAAAAATAGTTGATGCTATAGACAATGGTAATTGTTTATGTTTTTTGATGTTATTTAATCAACGACGTCGTCCAAGACGCCGACGTCGACGTCAAAATTAAAGGCAGTTATAATCTTTAATTTTCAAATTGAGATAAAATCATTTTTAATCAAGATATCAACATAAAATAAACAGATTTTTAAAGAGAAAATCACCGTGTTTCATAAACATTAAAAACATAAAATGTGAAAAATTTGTCTGAAGGGTCGTTTTCGTGTGTTTCGGCTCATATATTTTAATGTTTTGTTCCCAATTTATGAAAATACACCCGAAATACCAAATTGTGACGGTATGGGTTATGTTACCAAAATATACAGAAAAAAATCAATGGCATGTACAAACCTTGTAAAAGATATTCTTTTTATGTTACTACTGTGAATGTCGACAGTGACTTAGGATTTCCACATTCAGAACATTAAATACTGTGAAATCATTAATATTTGTGGGGGATTAAATTTCGTGGTTGACCCGAACCGAAGCACGAAATCAAATCCCCACTAATGTTTAATGCCCAGAAGTTTGAATATTGTTTACGAAAATGGCATTGATTCGGAATCCATAATGTACAGTACTGTACTGCATAGCAGTTTTGGGTTAATCATTACTCAATAACTATTGAACCAGGTTCATCATTACTCAATAACTATTGAACCAGGTTGTATGTTGTCAGGGAAAAAAAGTTGTATGTATTTTAATATTACTTTAGTTTGATAATAAAGAGCAAAAACTTCAGTGTTCGGTTTAAACTTTTAAAAGCCATTATGTGTACCAGTAAATGGTTTACGAATGGTGTAAACGTTTGTTATCGTTTTCATCAATTACCGAATACTTAGTATTATTTGTTTGACAACTGGGTGGGTTCTCAATGAAGTGAACACGGAAATGATTTGTGATATTTTTTCAACAAGAATTTACTAGAAACCGACAGAACACAAATAAAAAAATTCGTGTTTTGAAAACAAGAAAAAAATACTATTGAATTTTGTATTTTTTCAATGACTCAAGCAGTATTGGCCGAGATAATAACGGTTACAGCATTATTACCATAGAAGACATAAAAACTGAGTAACAAATCAATAAGCAGTCAGTCTTACGCATGAACGATTACCAGAATAAACAGGAAATAATTAGCGAAGTTGAACAATGGTGTCACACATAAATCTCCACCAATTGGATGTGTTTAGTGTTTAATGATCCATGGTTCAATGGGCAATTTTACATGCGACAGGAAATGTGTGATGTAATTGCCAGACCGGTCTGCTGGACATTTTTTCACTAGACTATGGGGGGCAAATTCACGGATAATGTTGTTGTTGTTTTTTTTCAAAAATCAGAAATGCCCAAATTTACGTCCACTCGAAATTGTCTTTTTGGAAAGAACCTCAAAATTTAATGACCACGAAATATAATGTAATTCCTACCTTATCACTGTCTCGATTTGATAAAACAAATTTGCTATCTTTTTAAAAATGAAATATGGCATTCTCATTCAGTTCTCTACATTTTAATGCATACACAAATCAATTTATTATATCGACACAGTTTCAAATTATTTGTTTTATGTAAATTTGGAGTTGATATATTACTCTGTTAAAAGCAAAAAAAGCATAATTAAGTTTTATAGTTTTCTGGTAAGGGACCAATACATGCCAGACTCGGAACTGCCTAGCTAATTTCAGGAAGAGGCTTTATTTTTATTTATTATTAGGGAATTAATGAATCACTTTTTGATTGGAGCTTTTATGCCTGGCAGTGACTGAGCCTTCGCTTTGCATTTGGGAGACTATGGTTTCATTCCACGGCCAAGTCACACGAAAGACTAAATCAAATGGGTCTAGTAGCTCCGTTCTTATTCTAAGTTCTGAATTACACTAGTATTCTCATTTCTGCCATTACAGAGTAGAGCCCCCATCTCAGCTAAGCTTGTGGCCAATATGCTGTCAACGGCCGGGGCTGACCATATTATTACCATGGACCTCCATGCTTCCCAGATACAGGTCAGTGAACCAATTTAATTGACATAAAGCAAAACATGTCACATGACATCAATGGTAAGAATGCTTGTCATCACACACAACTGCTGGAATTATTTTCTTTTTTTGAAAGTGCCATATTGTCAATGTCACTGGGCTAGAAAAATGTGCAACCAGAACGAGGCTTGAACCCGGGACCCTCGGACTACCGTTCCGATGCTCTACCGACTGAGCTAACCGGCTGGACAATGCAACATCATTCTACCTGTTCGATATCTATAAACCGATACATACTCCCCCTACAGATTGAAATTCGTCCTCGAATTTCCCGTCCTCTAATTTCCATGGGATAGAGAATCATTTTGCATGTGTCTAGGAGTTTACTCAGTCACGGTCCCTAGTTGGGCGCCAAATGTCACGGGGCTAGAAAAATGTGCAGCCAGACCGGGGCTCGAGCCCGGAACCCTCGGATTTCCGTTCCAATGCATACCGACTGAGCTAACTGGCTGGACAATGCAACATCAGTCTACCTGTTAGATATCTATAAACCCTGACATCAACATGTACAACACTATTATAAACAGGCAGCCAGAATATCAAATGTGTTCAATGAAGCTGCCTGGCATGGGTTTATAAGTGGGGAGCAATGCATTTATCGGCAAAATCAAAATATTATTTTAAATAAGGCCTATGGCTTGTTAATTAGATAAGGCCTTTGGTTTGTCAATTAGATTAGGCCTGTGGTTTATCAATTAGTTAAGGCTTTTGGTTTGTCAATTAGATTAGGCCTATGGTTTGTCAGTTAGATAAGGCCTATGGTTTGTCAATTAGATAAGGCCTATGGTCTGTCAGTTAGATAAGGCCTATGGTTTTTCAATTAGATAAGGCCAATGGTTTGTCAGTTAGATAAGGCCTATGGTTTGTCAGATAAGGGCTATGGCTTGTCATAAGACCTATGGTTTGTCAATTAGATAAGGCCAATGGTTTGTCAGTTAGATAAGGCCTATGGTTTGTCAGATAAGGGCTATGGCTTGTCATAAGACCTATGGTTTGTCAATTAGATAAGGCCTATGATTTGTCAGTTAGATAAGGCCTATGGTTTGTCAGTTAGATATTAAAGGCCTATGGTTTGTCAATTAGATAAGGCCTATGGTCAGTTTCGCCACGCTCATATCTTATCGGCCTATGGTTATCTTATCGGCCTATGGTTTGTCAATTAGATAAGGCCTATGGTTTGTCAATTAAGTAAGGCCTATGGTTTGTCACTTAGGTAAGGCCTATGGTTGGTCAATTAGATAAGGCTTATGGTGTGTCAATTAGGTAAGACCTATTGTTTGTCAATTAGATAAGGCCTATGGTTTGTCAATTAGATAAGGCCTATGGTTTGTCAGTTAGATAAGACATATTGTTTGTCAATTAGATAAGGCCTATGGTTTGTCGATTAGATAAGGCCTATGGTTTGTCAGTTAGATAAGACATGGTTTGTCAATTAAATAAGGCCTATGGTTTTTTCAATTAGATAAGGCTTATGGTTTGTCAATTATATAAGGACTTTTATTCATCTGTAATTAAATTTTTAAATTCAAATCCAAGGTCAACCAATATATATAGTTGGTCAATGACCAGGCAGCTATATTTCTCTCGAATGCATTTGACGAGTTAGAATTAATAAGCCATTGGATTGGTATGTTGAATATTCATGTCTGACACAATTATACCAACACTGTGTAGACTAGTTATATACCAACACTGTGTAGACTAGTTACATGAACAGTCAACTTGCAGGGTTTCTTCGACATCCCTGTAGACAACCTGTACGCAGAGCCGGCAGTACTGCAGTGGATCAAGGACAACATTACAGAGTGGAGAAACTCGTGTATTGTCTCCCCTGATGCTGGAGGTGCAAAAAGGTATTGTACTCTGCTACTAGGTACTCATGTATTGTCTCCCCTGATGCTGGAGGTGCAAAAAGGTATTGTACTCTGCTACTGGGTACAAATGTATTGTCTCCCCTGATGCTGGAGGTGAAAACGGCTATTGTGCTCTGTCGCAAGGTGTGGTTGCCGGGGTAGAATACAACCACTGCAAACACACCGTCACATGCAGAGGGGTAGGACCCCCCCCACCCATTCATATTCATTTTGTCATTTTTTGTTCATGCTCATTAAAGGTCTTCATCATGACCCCTGCATTGTTTCAGGTGCCATCTCGCTCAAATCACTAAGAGCAATGGCAGAAAAACAATAAACATGGCTCCAGCGTAAATGATGTGTCTACAATAGAATTTGCAGCAACTCTGCAGTTCAGGGAGAGAAGGTCCTAGGCCCATTCTCAATATTTTATCTCGATGTACATGGAGGATGAGCCTGGCATGTTCTTGCCTGTTAGGCGCCATATAACCTTTCATGTGTTGGTGCGCCTTAAAACCCAATTCAATTCAATACTCGAGCTGGAGGTGAAGCTGTAGTCTGTCACGTGTGTTTGCATGACACACTTGTCTCACACAGGCCGCATAGTGAGTTGGACTTTATTCTGTAACATAACCCACGTTATAACTTATCAGTGGTTTTTTTATGTTTTGTGAATGCAACCTGTGACTGTGCCATTGTGAGAAATAGCGGCATTTTTCTAGAAATTGTGAAAATTGTGAAATATTATCATGATTATAACAAAAGAAAAAGAAACTTTTTTCACTTTTAATTTCACAGTTTAATATCCCTTGGTTTTAAGTTTTGTTTTTGGTAAATACAGACTAGTTTTGACACCAGCTTATATTAAGACTAGTATCCTTACTGCTTGTTTTTTGTTTTTTTTTCAGATTGTGAATTTTTTGGATATAATTTGAAAAAAGTATACTTTTTGGCATTGTGAATGGGGCCGAAAAACGGCCCCAAATTAGGCATAAAAAAAACACTGCTTATGGTCATGAAACTTTGTACAGTTCTTCCTTATCACCTATACAAAGCAGTCTTAACAAACAGGTTTCATAGTATATGTAAATTCAGTTTTCTATTACTGCATAGTTGTGCCCCGTTTCACTAACTGTTTAATCTGCAACCTATCCTGGCTCATAAGTTTATAACTTGCAAAGCTTTTGATCGATTGTTACAAAACTATACTCTTGTTCCCGATAACTTAAGTCAAATAGGTTCTATAACTTAATTTTCTAGTTTTACTGAGTAATGCCCCTTTTTCTTCAAAACTTGAAACTGCAATTCAGCATTGGTCATAACTTGCGCAGTAGTTAACCTATGGTCGTGAAACTTTATACGGTTGGTACTAGCATTTATGCAGTCCTGTCACACAGGTAAGTTATATGAAAGTTTTGAAAGTGTTGTGCCTATTTTCACAAAATGAAAGTGAGCTATTACTTTATCAACATTTTGCCTATGAAAAGGCTGATTTGACCAAAATTAATGTGGATGATGCTGAGAGCAATGTCTCGCAAGTTTGTGAAAATTAGGTCAATGTCACTACCAAAAATACCTTATCTTTCTCCATAAATGATGGGACAGATTTTGTCAGTAAAGCTTATGACATGATCTGTTGTCCGTCCTCTGTACATTGACTTTTTGATGTCAACCGGAGTCTTTATATTGATGAAAGCTCGAACCAGATGAAAAATATTAATACCGGATAATAAATGCCTGAGTTTTGGCTCTTGATTAAATAAAACAAAATATTATATTTTGCCTTGTCAACACTCGAGCACCTTCATTTTGGATCCAATCTTTCCCAAACTTAACCAGAGTCTTAATATCAATAAAAGCTTCGACGAGTCCAAAAACCACTAATATCGATACCAAACATCAGAATTATGGCCTTTGATATTATTGAAAATGCTATATTTTGCTTTGTTAATCTGTAGCTACTTATTTGTACCTAACTTGTTTATAATATTCATGCCAATAAAAGAAACACTTCACAGGAATGCTGCTCTTGATGGCTTGTTGATCCTAGCAAAATTTCAGCTAAAAATAGATTTAAAAAAACCAGAATTTGTCGCGACTACTACCTGAAAACTATTAATGGTCCTCGTCGAAAATCGTTTTGATTCGTTGTTAAACATGGCTGCCAGCGGCCATATTTGTTTACATAGAGTTATATAGTGAAACTTCACAGGAATGTTGCTCTTGATGTCTAATTGATCCTAGCAAAATGTCAGGTCGGCCGGAAATTCAAGATGGCCACCACAACTAGATTTTTTAAAAAGCAAGTTTGTTGAAAACTATAAGTGATATTGATATGGGACTTTTCTAAAATGATCAGCATGAGATGATGTTGATCCTTTTCAAAAAATATTTTGATTGGACATTCAACATGGCCGCAGCGGCCATCTTTGTTTACATAGAGTTATACAATAAAAAGTTGTAGCGACTACTCTTCTGAAGCTACTTGACGGATTTTCTTAAATCTTCACAGGAATGTTGCTGTTGATGTCTAGTTGATCCTAGCAAAATTTCAGGCAGGGTGGAAATTCAAGATGGCCACCACGGCTAAATAAAGATTTTTCTAAAACAAATTTGTAGCGACCACTCCTTGAAAACTATAAGTGATATTGGGACATATTCTAAAATGATCAGCATGACATGATGAAAATTATTTTAATTATACATTGAACATGGTTTTCACGACCATCTGTGTTTACATAGAGTTATATAGTAAAAACTTGTAGCGACTACTCGTCTGAAACTACAGGACAGATTTTCATAAAACTTTACAGGAATGCTGATCTAGCTATCAACATTCTATCAGTAGAGCTTCAAGGTCATTGACCTCTTGTTATATACTGAAATGCAACTCTGGAATTTCCTCTATATATTGTATATACTGCACACTTAATTCCACATATATTCCAAAGAAATCCCAAGATGTTTTGTAAAAAAAAATTGAAGTTAATTAGAGAAAGGACACAACTGTAGACATTTTTATCACACTACACCTTGTAACAAGAAATTCATAAATGTTGAAGTTCCTCTTTGAAAAACTGAGCCAGTTCAGTACTGTATTTAATGTAAAGAGTTTGCAAAATTTTGCATCCTAAGTTTGCTCACATGCCAAACAAGTACTCTTGTCAATAATGAAACTTGAAGGAATACTATATGCTGTTTTAGTATTTTTTCCAAAAGGAAAGGTCTTAAGTAGCCATATACCATTCGATTAACAGCAGCATACTGTACATACAATATATAGCGGAAATTCCCGAGTTGGGTTTCAGTATATGTGGCAAAATTGGTATTATAAGTTATCACTTGTTGCGTATGATTTCAGAGTGACATCTATAGCAGACAGGTTGAATGTAGACTTCGCTCTCATCCACAAGGAGCGGAAGAAGGCCAACGAGGTGTCGTCTATGGTCCTCGTCGGAGATGTTAAAGAGAAGGTGGCCATACTTGTAGATGACATGGCCGACACATGTGGTACAGTTTGTCACGCTGCAGAGAAGTAAGTTTATTATTTGGGCAAAAGAAGAGAAGGTATCACTACATTTGAAGTGCTGTTTTCTCACCCCCAATCTAAAACACCGTACCTGCTTAAGCCTTTATCTTGTTATACACCACCGCTTTCACAAAGTGTAGGAATCACTTTGTCCGTAACGTCCCGTCACGTAACACATTTTTGTCCGGTCACGTCCCGTAACACATTTTTAATGCTTGCGTATTTCAAACACTTCTGAATTGGTTGTTCCCAAACTTTGTATACTCATAACTGATGACCTTATAGCCCTCCAAATCACCCATCATTGATTGCCTAATTTATTACAGAGTTATGGCCCTTTGTTTGACTTGGAATATTTTTTCTCTGTAATGAACTCAATGTGGCTTTCACTTTACAACTTTTCATGGATTGTTATTACGTTTGACATACAGTTCACAAGTGATGATATGATGTGTCTCTGCATCAACGGTTTTTCGATTCTGAACTCTCTTTTTTTTTATTGACTTACGCACCTTTGTTTTACTTAGACTTTTGTTCACATTAAAAAATTAACATATTTTAGACATTATTTTTCTTGATTTTGCCCATCCTCATCGGCTATAGCAAAAAAGCAGGTGTATTCATCCCTTTCAGTGATAGGTCTAGTATTAAGGTAGTTATTGGTTGCTTTCTGCAGATATTTAGTTATAGTTTGAATCAGGCGGGTTTGTATTTCAGAAATAAGTTTACGTATTCTTATTTAAAACAATTCCTGATTTCGTATTGAATTGTCTATTGAGTTTAATTGTTCATAATGGCTCATCAACAGGAATCCGGGAACCATGCCATGCTCGTGCTATCGAATAGGTAACATGCTGGACGGAAAGACAGGACCGCCTGGTTTACCTCCCCTTGCTACAGACGAGTGAGGCTTGAACCCATATTTTGCCAGTCCACCATATCCATCTCGGCTTCCCATAATGTCTATTAATGAAGTAACTAACTCTGAAATAAACCTTGCTGCAAATGTTACATGTATTCCCCAGGCTGTTGGAAGCCGGAGCGGTGAAAGTCTACGCCATTTGTACACACGGTATCTTGTCTGGTCCAGCCATCTCCAGGATCAACCAGTCCATGTTTGAAGCTGTTGTCGTCACAAACACAATACCACAGCAGGAAAGAATGAAGAGTGCTCCAAAAATACAGGTATAGGAATTCAAGTGAATTGGGTTTTAAAGCACAACAACATATAAAAGGTTATATGGCGCCTAACAGGAATGAACGTGCCAGGCTCATCCACCATTTACATCAAGATAAAATATGGAGAATAGGCCTAGAACCTTCTTACCGCAAAACTGAAGAGTTGCTGCAAATTCTATAATAGATACTCCATTTACAATGGATCCACGTTTGCATAGGCGGTGTCATTATAAAGACCTTGAATGAGCATGACAAAACATTACAAAATGAATACAGATCGGGGGGTGGGGGTGGGGGGTGTCCTACCCCGCTGCATGTGACAGTGTGTTTGTGAGATTGCAGTGGTTGTATTCTACCCAGGCAACTACATGGGGTCAGGTATATGACCAGTTTAATATAAAATGGTTGTTTATAACGGTACTTATGAAGTTTATTCGCCTTATATAGTTGTAGATTAGTAAATTACGACTGAGCATGGCCAATACGCTTAGCATCCAGTCCATTTCTCAGATGCCAGAAGCAGTAAAGCTTCAAACATTTTTACATCTACATGGCAACAGTAGGTTAATATGATCTCGACCTTCTTTTCACGCTTTGTTGATTTCCATAAAAGTTTTACATTCATGTTTTTGAATAAATCCATTTCTTTATATTGTCTCAAGTTCTTAGTTAATTGGGATTCACTCTCCGACTCTTACCATTCATGTAAGCACTGAACATTCAACTACCAGTTGAGCACTTCCGGTCCATTGAGGCCTTTTTATTTGTGTATTTTAGATTTGGACATTTGCGTCTGTTCCCATGCCTGATGTATAGGTAATGATGTACCGATTAATCGATTGTAACCGATCTTCAGTAACTTAGGCATCCGATTTTGATGATCGATTATGAAAGTCTATAATCGATCATCGGTAAAATGTCTAAAAGCAGGTTCCCGGATTCCTATGTATCCTTCCCCTCTCTCTGGGCGGCTCTAAATAACCTGTATTGTGTTGATGAGCCGTTAAACATCATTCAATTCAAATTCAAAAAGCACTTTAGTTAATGTTAAAAATAGAAATAAACCTGATTATCCAGGAGGTATGAATTACACAAATAAAAAAAATTGTATCAGAATTATTTTACTGATTAAAATAACAATGGCATACAGAAAAAACACATACGTAATGAGAAATTTTTCTAATTTCAAACCCTGAAACTTAGATTAACATGCAAATATCATACTTCATATTGACTAACAGATTATAACCAATGATTGATCGGTTACAGTACAGCCAAGCGGTTGTAACTGATGATCGATGGTAAATTTCAGCCGATTGCCCGTAACTATGTATAGGAGTGTAACCATTACTTTTGTAAGCCTTACTAACAAAGCTGGTATATACCAAATGTTCATAATGTTTATTTCCAGTGTCTGGATATATCGATGATACTGGCCGAGGCGATACGACGTACACATAATGGGGAGTCTGTGTCGTATCTGTTCAGTCACGTGCCGCTGTGATACCTGGGATATAAACATCGTGGCGGAGTGTATGTGGGTCGGCTGGGAAGCAACAGGATTACCTTCACATTAAGGCGAGCCCATGACTTGTTAAACAGCTTGTAATACATTCAGTGTTGCTAGTCTTATAGGGGAAAATAGCTGACTCTTTAAAAGAAAAAAAGAACTTAATATATATATTGAAATTTAGTAAACTGCATAAAGAATATGTGTCAGTCTGAATTAATATCGGTAGCAGAATATTGTTATGTGTTAACTAGATAAATGTTCAAATTGCATGGTATTGCATCTCTCGCTGCCCAAATGTACATAGACTCCATTCAAGCTCTGTAGGAACTGTTTTCAAATGCAGGATTAGTGAAAAATGTCAGCATGGGTAGTGGTTTTCGGAGGTCACTAACCCAATTGGCTATTCCATTAAAACATGCCTGGGACCCCAGGAAGGCAATGTAATGGTCACAGTACCCTATTGCAAAAGACAGTCTGATTGGCAGAACAAGTATATGGAAAATCCCATGCCTACATAAGCCTCGTTTTGATTGGATGAGATACTAGGTGGGAAATCAATTGTGTTTCCTTGAATTTGTTATTTATTTCTGATTAGTTTTAAACATAGGTTTCATCCATATAATTTTGTTCTTTGATATGGCAGAGTAAAAAGGAAAGTGTGATTTTCATAAATTTGTTTGGAGATTCCCTCAAGTTGCAGGGACATGACCTTCGGACACATAAAAGTGGCATCAAAAATAGGTTGTTGCCTAAAAAGAAGTTCCTTTTTATATGTAACTAAGTTGCATCTGTGCAGCAGGGTAAGCAAAAAAAAGCCTGTTTTTTTGTTTGTTTACATGTCAGATTGGAAAACATTAAACAGTAAGTCTATGGAAAATGCAATAATTATAGTGGTCTATGACCTAATAAACATCTATATACACCAAAAGTTGGTTCTTTGAACTTGATTTTGCTTCTATGGGTGGGTATTCAAAAGTGCCTTCCTGGGGTCCCAAGCATGTTTTAAATTAATGGAATAACCCTTACCCAATGTTTCCTTTACATTGTCATAGGCTAGTATCTTATTCTTGTGAATTTCATATTCTGCATTCCTGTTTATATTCTGCATTCCTGTTTTAACCAGGCATCACCTTGTCAAAGGAAAATTTCTTCATTTTTGATACTGATTATTGAATATAATTTATATAAATAGAATCATAGTGTAATTCTATAATTGTCTTTACATTTTATGTGAAACATGTGAGACAGAAATGGCTGTGTGAAACAGCGCTGTCGTTCGAATTATTTTGTTGCTATGACAGTTGAGGCACAGCTGATAATTATGGACATCATGGACATCATATACAGCTGATTTCGTAATTCTGAAATATTGAGGACCATCATTGATTGGTCGTTTTGTATGCATGTGTATTTGGTGCATGAAGCAGTTTTGTGATGGGTTTATTCCATCTGCTACTTTATTTCAGTGGGAGCTGGAAACTGAATACCATGGCTCTGAATTGAATAGAGATGAAAAACATGATATTTGTTCCAGTAATCATCTTCGTCTCCATTATTGTCATTTTTTGCTCTTCCCCATTCTTCACCATTCCTCATTCCAACCTGATAACCCGATACTTAAGTCGTAAGGCCACAAAACATTAATTACTTGGTTCTCAGGCCACTTTTTCTGAGAAGAGATGCGGGCGGGCGCATTTTTTTTACAATTTTACAGTGGTCAACAGACACGCGGGCAATTTTATTTTTATCCAAACTTTTAATTCCAATACATGTATTGATGCAAAATATCTCGAAATACATGTGCAATAACCAGTTGGATCAGCTCATCTCTATTGTCGATCATTACCTTATCATTTCTTCCCGATTTATGCTTCTTTCAATCACAATAAGTCCGTATATTTGTATTTATTGCATGTTGTTGTGAGACTTTGTCGAATAGACGCTTGAATTAATCGTCTGTTCTGTAGCACCTACTAGTTCCAAGCGTCTCAAGCGTCTGACTCTCCTAGATTGGTACCCGTACGACTGCAACACTCACAAGCTAGCGAAGCGGCAGATAGTCGGCCGCGCACCAGTCTACCGACCAGGGGATTCCCCTGAGATAGTTGCATGTAAAAACCGGAACAAACCTTTATGCGGAACTTTTTTTTCGAAATTTCGGTAGCGCATTTCCAATTTTTATTTTATTACTTTTGATATAAAATCGGCAATGCGGCACCAAAAAAAGACATGCGGGCGGGCCTGAGAACCAGGTAATTAATTTTTTATGGCCTAAAATAGCACCATTTTTTCATTCTATATTTTATTTTGTTTAATATTATTTGTATATTTCAGGGTAAATATTCTGTATTTAATATGATTTTCACAATTTGTAAAGATATATCGGGTTACTTTTGAAAACTGGGAGCAAGTGTTGTGACATGAATATTTGAAGAATCCTCACTATTTTGTTAATCATGGCATTTATCTATGTTAAGTGACACTAGATATACGAACGAAACATTTATTTTATTCGTCCTCAGCCTGTGGGACATATGTAAAAATTGCTAAAAACAATTCATCCCTTTTTGTTGCGCAACATATTGTACATTCACTAGACTGAGTAAAAAAATAAATATGAAAAGATGTGACAAGAATTGTAGATGGTATTTTTTAATTCTAAATACAAACAAATTAAAGATATAAACCCTGTAGATGGAATGGATGAGCCTAACCAGGCATTGAATTAAGCCGTCTGTAAAAGACAGGTTTCCTTCAGGCAGAGAGGGAATATTTCCATAGATTCGGGATTCATAAGCCATATAAAAAAAAAGAGCAAGATTTGTGACTTCCACATGTGATTGAGTTTCACACAAAAGGAAGTAAAACCCACACCATGTTATTGCGGCTTCTATTTTGATGAGGTATTTCGCTATATTCTTGGCTACAAGTGTCGGATATAAGGTTATTTTTGGTTCCAAGACATGTATTTTCGTTTTAAATACTTTATCCTTTGGTCAATATTATAAAAAAAAAAGCACAAGTGTTCATACATTTTACTGCATGTTTTTTTTATAACTTTTATTTGGTTTGAAACATTTACTGTAGTACGAGGACGGCGTTTCCCAAGTAATCCCGCATGATTGTATTGTATAATTAGTGCTCATAATTCTTCATCTTTCATCAGTTTTGGCGCACAATATGGCCTATTTATGTGTTGACTTAACGTAAAACACCATTCATTCATTCAAAATTGAAATTATCTGTCTCGGGAAGTGGACTGTTGTTTATCTGCTTTTTCATGACGTAGATGAGCAGTTCACCATCACAGTCACAATTTGGTTGGTCATAACTTTGTATTGTCTATGTGTATTGATGTTTAAAGGGACTTGAAACGATTTGGATGTCTTTTATAACCAATATTATGCAATTTAAAATACCATGGTAAACCCAACATCTCCCCCAAGTTACTGCTTAAATAGTAAACTGGGTTGGGGGGGGGGGGGTAGACATTGAAGCAATAAGAATGTATCAGATATTTTGAATTATATATAGGTAATAGGTCACCATGCATATTGAGATTTAATATTGGTTTTTGGTTATGCTTAAATTTTTTAATTTTGTTTGAATTTTTACAAAATGTTATATTTTTCCTATATAAATTTATTTTTCTAATAATAGGCATTTATATTAATAGACAATAAATACAACTAGACATCAAGAGCAACATTCCTGTAATTTTTTAGGAAAATCCATCCAATAGTTTTAGAAGAGAAGTCGCCCAAAATTCTGCGCATAAAAAACTACAGAAAATGCCTTTTATAGTTAACCAGATGGAACAGGAGTCCAACTTCAGTGCATTTTTGATGGGTTTGTTTTGATAAGACATCCACCATTCTTCGAGATTGCCTTTTGTCTCTTCGATACATAACGGTACATATAGAATGTCGGAAGGTGTATAAATGCATTGTGATGTAGAAACTGTTACATACAAATTACTATATTTAATGTGTGTGTGTGCACCTGCATGTATGTGTACATGCGCACCCACGGTTTAAAAAATTACTCGGTTACTCAACAGCAAAAACAGCTTTTGATGATTTTTTTCTTCTTTTTATTACATGTTAGAACCTCATTAACACAAAATCACTTTTATACTTGCCATGTTGATATGTTCTGTTTGTAGAACACCACCGTAATTATGTTTGGTCAAATTGTATGGCTAGATTGTTTTGCCTTTGTATGAATTCCAATTCGGCCCACTCGGAAATTATGTTAAACGGCCCCCAATACTTCTTACTTCTGTTTGTTTTGTTGTATCATGGGGTCCCGGGCAAGAATAACTGATTAACAATGCAGAGAATAGGTGGTTTCTTCATTTTTTAGTTGATCTCAATCTATAGCCCATATCAAGTATATAAGCATTACACAAAGTCATGTATTACTGGAATTACTGGACAAAATTGTCAAAGTCAGGTATTTTCTGACTACAAGGTTGTTCACTTGTGTTATAAACATATGAAACATGTTTATATTTTAATTAAATACACTGGTAGTATGAATTTATGTTTGTTAGACTATTATTTTCAATCAACTTCTTTATAAGTTAGAAAGTTGCAAACAATATTTTTGAGACCATCTTGTTCTGATTTTGTTGGTTTATTCAATAATAAAAAGTTAAAATTAAAGCTCTTGTTATCTTTTATATTCCAATTTAAGTGTAGGCTACATGTCTATGTTCAGTGTTAGCAGTGCTCAGATAGATCTGAAGCATATCCCTCTTAGCTAGCAAAGCATATCAAAGCTACACCAGAGTATGCCTCTCGGCTGGCACAGCTACACCAGTGTATGCCTCTTGGCTAGCAAAGCATCTCGCAGCTACACCAGAGTATATCTCATGGCTAGCAAAGCATCTCAGCTACACCTGAATATGCCTTTTGGGTAGCGAAGCATTTCACAGCTACACCAGAGTATACCTCATGGCTAGCAAAGCATCTCACAGCTACATTATGCCTCTTGGCTAGCAAAGCATCTCACAGCTACACTAGAGTATGCCTTTTGGCTATCAATGCATCTCACAGCTACACCAGTGTATGCCTCTTGGCTAGCAAAGCATATTGCAGCTACACCAGAGAATACCTCATGGCTAGCAAAGGATCTCACAGCTACACCAGTGTATGCCTCTTGGCTAGCAACGCATCTTACAGCTTCACCACTACTGATATGTTAGACGTGACACATGGCCTCTTGGCTGACAAAGCATCTCACATTTACACCAGAGTATGCCTCTTGGCTAGCAAAGCATCTTACAGTTACACCAGAGTATGCCTCTTGTTTAGCAAAGCATCTCACAACTACACCAAAGTATGCCTATTGGCTAACAAAACATCTCACTGAAAGCTACACCAGCGTATGCCTCTTGGCTAGCAAAGCATCTCACTGAAAGCTACACCAGCAAAATTATGTATATTGGCTAGCAAAGCATCTCACTTAAAGCTACACCAGAATAGATTGTCTTTTGGCTAGCAAAGCATCTCACTCAAAGCTACACCAGCATATGCCTCTTGGCTAGCAAAGTATCTCACAAAGCTACACCAGCATATGTCTCTTGGCTAGCAAAGCATCTCACTGAAAGCTCCACCATTATATGTCTCTTGGCTAGCAAAGCATCTTACTTCAACCTAAACCAGCGTTTGCCTCTTCGATAATTTGCAGCAACTCTGCAGTTCAGGGTGAGAAGGTTCTAGGCCAATTTTCCATATTTTATCTCGATGTACATGGAAGATGAGATATGCTGATGTAGCTTTCATTGAGATGCCTAGCTAGTCAAGAGGCTTAGCTGGTGTAGGTTGAAGTGAGATGCTTTGCCTAGCTAGTCAAGAGGCTTAGCTGGTGTAGGTTGAAGTGAGATGCTTTGCCAAAGCATCTCACTTCAACCTACACCAGCTAAGCCTCTTGACTAGCTAGGCATCTCAATGAAAGCTACATCAGCATATGTGTCTCTTGGCAAGCACAGCATCTCACTTCAACCTACACCAGCTAAGCCTCTTGACTAGCTAGGCATCTCAATGAAAGCTACATCAGCATATGTGTCTCTTGGCTAGCAAAGCATCTCACTGAAAGCTAGACCAGCATATGTGTCTTGGCTAGCAAAGCATCTCACTGAAAGCTACTTTTAGTTATTGGGTTTGTTACTGACCCCCTACAGAAATATATGGGGTCAGTAAGATTTATAGGGGGGCGAGGCGATAGTCGAGTCCCCCTATATATTTGACTGACCCCACATATTTCTGTAGGGAGTCGGTAACAAGCCCAATAATTGATTTATTGCATCGAGCACCTTCTTAAGGCAAACACCGATATGTAACCCATTTTAATGGTGCATCAACGTCATTGAGACGTTCGCGCAATTTGACGTCACAACCGGTACAGTTTAAAAACATTATTAAATTTACGTTATTATGTTTGTTACTTAAACGCCTTCAAGAACTATTTGCAAATGATTTAAACTTTGAATCGGAATTGTAGTCCATATAGTTTTAGTGACCCTCTATGAAATCTGCTGACCCACTATAGAATAATAGAGGGTCACCATGTGACCGCTCTAATCCAATGAAATTCCTAGGATTTTGTGCGAGGTGCAATAAATCAGCATATGTGTCTCTTGGCTAGCAAAGCAACTCACTGAAAGGTACACCAGCATATGTGTCTCTGGGCTAACAAAGCATCTCACTGAAAGCTAAATCAGCATATGTGTCTCTTAGCTAGCAAAGCATCTCACTGAAAGGTACACCAGCATATGTGTCTCTTGGCTAGCAAAGCATCTCACTGAAAGATACACCAGCATATGTGTATCTTGGCTAGCAAAGCATCTCACTGAAAGCTATGCTAGCATATGTGTCTCTTGGCTAGCAAAGCATCTCACTGAAAGATACACCAGCATATGTGTCTCTTGGCTAGCAAAGCATCTCACTGAAAGCTACACCAGCATATGTGTCCCTTGGCTAGCAGAGCATCTCACTAAAAGATACACCAGCATATGTGTCTCTTGACTAGCAAAGTATCTCACTGAAAGCTACATCAGCATATGTGTCTCTTGGTTAGCAAAGCATCTCACTGAAAGATACACCAGCATATGTGTCTCTTGGCTAGCAAAGCATCTCACTGAAAGATACACCAGCATATGTGTCTCTTGGCTAGCAAAGCATCTCACTGAAAGATACACCAGCATATGTGTCTCTTGGCTAGCAAAGTATCTCACTGAAAGCTACCCTAGCATATGTGTCTCTTGGCTAGCAAAGCATCTCACTGAAAGATACACCAGCATATGTGTCTCTTGGCTAGCAAAGCATCTCACTGAAAGCTACCCTAGCATATGTGTCTCTTGGCTAGCAAAGCATCTCACTGAAAGATACACCAGCATATGTGTCTCTTGGCTAGCAAAGCATCTCACTGAAAGCTACACTAGCATATGTGTCTCTTGGCTAGCAAAGCATCTCACTGAAAGCTACATCAGCATATGTGTCTCTTGGCTAGCAAAGCATCTCTCTAAAAGATACACCAGCATATGTGTCTCTTGGCTAGCAAAGCATCTCACTGAAAGCTCAATCAGCATGTTCTCTTGGCTAACAAAGCATCTCACTGAAAGCTACACTAGCATATGTGTCTTTTGGCTAGCAAAGCATCTCACTGAAAGCTACACTAGCATATGTGTCTCTTGGCTAGCAAAGCATCTCACTGAAAGCTACACTAGCATATGTGTCTTTTGGCTAGCAAAGCATCTCACTGAAAGATACACCAGCATATGTGTCTCTTGGCTAGCAAAGCATCTCACTAAAATATACACCAGCATATATGTCTCTTGGCTAGCAAAGCATTTCACTGAAAGCTACATCAGAATATGTGTCTCTTGGCTAGCAAAGCATCTCACTGAAAGATACACCAGCATATGTGTCTCTTGGCTAGCAAAGTATCTCACTGAAAGCTACATCAGCATATGTGTTTCTTGGCTAGCAAAGCATCTCACTGAAAGCTACGCTAGCATATGTGTCTCTTGGCTAGCAAAGCATCTCACTGAAAGATACACCAGCATATGTGTCTCTTGGCTAGCAAAGTATCTCACTGAAAGCTACATCAGCATGTTTTCTTAGCTAGCAAAGTATCTCACTGAAAGATACAACAGCATATGTGTCTCTTGGCTAGCAAAGTATCTCACTGAAAGCTACATCAGCATGTTCTCTTGGCTAGCAAAGCATCTCACTGAAAGATACACCAGCATATGTGTCTCTTGGCTAGCAAAGCATCTCACTGAAAGATACACCAGCATATGTGTCTCTTGGCTAGCAAAGTATCTCACTGAAAGCTACATCAGCACGTTCTCTTGGCTAGCAAAGCATCTCACTGAAAGATACACCAGCATATGTGTCTCTTGGCTAGCAAAGCATCTCACTGAAAGCTACACTAGCATATGTGTCTCTTGGCTAGCAAAGCATCTCACTGAAAGCTACATCAGCGAATGTGTCTCTTGGCTAGCAAAGTATCTCACTAAAAGATACACCAGCATATGTGTCTCTTGGCTAGCAAAGTATCTCACTGAAAGCTACATCAGCATGTTCTCTTGGCTAACAAAGCATCTCACTTAAAGCTACACTAGCATATGTGTCTCTTGGCTAGCAAAGCATATCACTGAAAGATACACCAGCATTTGTGTCTCTTGGCTAGTAAAGCATCTCACTGAAAGATACACCAGCATATATGTCTCTTGGCTAGCAAAGCATCTCACTGAAAGCTACACTAGCATATGTGTCTCTTGGCTAGCAAAGCATCTCACTGAAAGATACACCAGCATATATGTCTCTTGGCTAGCAAAGCATCTCACTGAAAGCTACACTAGCATATGTGTCTCTTGGCTAACAAAGCATCTCACTGAAAGCTACATCAGCATATGTATCTCTTGGCTAGCAAAGCATCTCACTGAAAGCTACATCAGCATATGTGTCTCTTGGCTAGCAAAGCATCTCACTGAAAGATACACCAGCATATGTGTCTCTTGGCTAGCAAAGTATCTCACTGAAGGCTACATCAGCATGTTCTCTTGGCTAACAAAGCATCTCACTGAAAGATACACCAGCATATGTGTCTCTTGACTAGCAAAGTATCTCACTGAAAGCTACATCAGCATGTTCTCTTGGCTAGCAAAGCATCTCACTGAAAGCTACGACAGCATATGTTTTGTGGCTAGCAAAGCATCTCACTTAAAGTTAGACCAGCATATGTGTCACTTGGCTAGCAAAGTATCTCACTGAAAGCTACACCAGCATGTTTCTTGGCTTGCAAAGCATCCCACTTAAAATTTCACCAGCATGTGTCTCTTGGCTAGCAAAGCATATCAATGAAAGCTACACCAGCATGTGTCTCTTGGCTAGCAAAGCATTTCACTGAAGCTACACCAGCATATGTGTCTCTTGGCTAGCAAACCATATCAATGAAAGCTACACCAGCATGTCTCTCTCGGCTAGCAAAGCATATCAATGAAAGCTACACCAGCATGTGTCTCTTGGCTAGCAAAGCATTTCACTGAAAGATACACCAGCATATGTGTCTCTTGGCTAGAAAAGCATTTCACTGAAAGCTACATCAGCATATGTGTCTCTTGGCTAGCAAAGCATCTCACTGAAAGATACACCATCATATGTGTCTCTTGGCTAGCAAAGCATCTCACTGAAAGATACACCAGCATATGTGTCTCTTGGCTAGCAAAGCATCTCACTGAAAGCTACATCAGCATATGTGTCTCTTGGCTAGCAAAGCATCTCACTGAAAGATACACCAGCATATGTGTCTCTTGGCTAGCAAAGCATCTCACTGAAAGCTACATCAGCATATGTGTCTCTTGGCTAGCAAAGCATCTCACTGAAAGATACACCAGCATATGTGTCTCTTGGCTAGAAAAGCATCTCAATGAACATAGGCGTAGCCAGGTGTTCAAAAAGGATACGCACACCGAAAAAATATGTTTGGGGGAGGATGTGGGAGGGGGGCCCTTGATGAAAGCTACACCAGCATGTGTCTCTTGGCTAGCAAAGCATCTCACTTAAAGCTACACCAGCTAGCTAAGTATTTTAGTTAAGCTACACCAGCATAAGGCTCTTGGCTAGCAAAGCTTTGTTTTGTTTGTTTTCTGTTTAACGTAAAAATAATTCAGCACATTTTAGGCTCTGTATGACCACCCACTTATTCCCTGTGTAGAGCACTTTCTCAGTTACAAGTTGAGCTCCTGATGGGATTCAAACCCAAAGCGTTGAGAGGCGAGAAGTTTTACAATGCAGCATCGTAAACCTCGACCGCTCTGAAAGATGGCCATCTTGCTTGTATAATTTTTCAAAATTAAAACATAAGATTTAACAAATATTGAAAATAATTAATATAATAAAATTGTCGTTGTGTTTTTAAAATTTAAATGACCATTTGATTTTTTTCTAATCATTTTGCTGATTACATACCTTTTCATTTGTTAAAAAACGGATGGATCTTTTTAAACCTTTTGGTCAATTTCTTAACTTGATCTTGATCACTAGGAGATTAATTGTTTATTACACATGTTGGTCGATTCTTAAATTTCTTGCCGTCAAAATGTTGCGATTACCGCCCAAAGACAGCTCCAATGTGGACGAAGAGAAGAAGATGGCCAGTACAATGGTCAAGCAAACTTACATCGCTTTCTTCATCACGTGTGCAATATTGAGATCGTGTAAGTTTGGACTTTCATCATCAATGAATTGTAGTCTCCATCACCCAGCCGCATGCTCCTTCGGAGTAATTTTCATTTTTCAAGAGCTTTCACGAGATGAAAAATTAACTATGAACCAAGGATATGCATTTCTGTCAATAAACATTCTTAGCCTGACGATATTGTATAATGCTAAACATACAGACTGGCGACAACAGTTTGTTTTTCTGCTTATGACGTTATGTGTTATTCTTAAAAATGGTGTGGACCATGTTGACATCTGCGTGACCTTTGGTACAGAATGCATTTAAATATTATTTTTAATCAGAAATCAGCCATTGATTAGTTTTCTTTTTTTTATCTGATGTTTCAAGTTGTATTTTTTTATAAAGCACTAGATAATTTTGAGGGCTAAGACTGCAAGACATACAGTGAGGTAGTCTCATTTATTTGACGTCTTTGGGTGCTTTTTTTTTTACATATAGACGTTTATACATCACCCTAGAGGAGGATGGCACATATCAACAGTCGTCTTGCCGTTCATTTCGAAGATAGTGGATTTGAAAGATGTTTTCAATCTCTTTCAAGCGCTTACCTTGTTTGTTGTTTTGTTTCTAAATATAAGCAAGTGTTTATGTTTTCAAGCGATCAGTTTTTTTCTCCATTTCCGGTTAATATTCTCCAGTTGCATATCACGTGAGCGGCCACAGTATCCAATTGACTGATATGGTTGACCAAATGATTTTGCAAACATACATCAGGCGCATAGCTGCCTATACGCGAGTACGCGGCTGAATCCACATGATTCTGACAAAAGCACCTCAGAACGCCCAGATTGCACCATTGTTTTCAAAATTGTCCAGCGGGGCATGCCCCCGGACCCCCCTAGCACAATTATGAATCCACATGAATAGAGGGCTAGCTACGCCACTGTACATAATCCTTTCGGTTCAATTTGTGCATTCCAACAGACTTTTACCCAACATACATGTACATAAAGTCCAGGATTTTTAGACACTTTATACCAAACTTGAAATAGTGATAAAATAAATGCAGGGTTTTCATTATCTTTTTGACTAGGGGATAGAAGGATAAAATGAAGGGACAGACCAGTGGGTCCAGGGCAACGCCCTGGTAGGGGGTTCAGGGGGGCAAAGCCCCCCGAAGCTCCTGAATAATACTCATTCTGAGAGGCTATTTTCAGTCATTTCTGTGCTACTTTTAGTCATTTTTGATTGCCAAACAGGTCAACATTTTATTAGCAAAAGTGATTTTTTTTCCAATTAAAATTGATTTTAAATTGAAATTTGGCAGTAAAAAACAACACCTTGATGATCAATTCTTATTTTTATTTCTTTACCATTCAAAATTAATTTTAGACTAGGGCAATAAGAGCATAGCAATGGCAATAAGCATAGCAATTGTAAGAAATACATTTTTTTTTTTGCTTCCGTGATTCCAACCGATGCGAAGACGATTTCAACCGATGACTTCTATCGGCAATCGGTTGTTATTGACAACACTGAAATGTGAGAATCAATTCACACCCCACCCCCATTCACTCATGCATTGTTCACTGGTCAGTATGGTAAACAAATTTATCATGTAGATATGCACTTTTCTGCCTAATAAAGGGGTGACCTATTAAATTTTGCTTTATTAGGCAATGACCAATAGAGCAAATCAATGCAGAATCCCTCGGCGTTTATTGTACGTTACGTTATCTGACGTCATGCACGTAACGTTGCCTAACTCATAAAACAAGCAAAAAACAACAACATGGTGGCGTCCTCGATAAGCGTAACATTCTGAGAAATACGTAATAATAGTAATTCATACAAAATATGTGGATAATCTACATGATAAATAGAATATTATATCAGTGCCTTTTACTATCAAGTTTATTAGACTCGGCACGAAAACAAAGAATGGCTCGGCAGAGCCTCGCCATTCTTCGTTTTTTAAGCCTCGCCTAATAAACTTGATAGTAAAAGGCACTGACATAATATTCTCTATATATGTTCACCCCATTATATGCACGATATCATACACTAAATTTGGCTGAATTCTGCTGAGTGGTTCAGGGGGAGATATGGTAACACTAGAAATTGCATCTTTTGATTATTACTTATAATTATTTATGAATGACTGCAACTGGAAACTTTAGTGTTACTTTTCTGAAGTCAAGTAGACGTATACAAAAATCTCAAATACACGCACCAGATACACTATCGCGTGAATAAATTTGGGTCGCTGTGACCTACTTCAGACCAAATACAGATCACGTGTCCGGTCTCCGCCAAGACATACGCATCTTGTTTCTTTCTCGCAGGATTTTCACTTAACTCCGCTAGAATATTTCTTATGAGCAGCTCCCCTATGTACATGAAACTTTGATTGGTTTGAATTGGCCTTTTAACTTAAATACTCCCGTTTACTTGGTAATTTTGAACACCTTGCTAAACTAGTGCCCTGCTTTGGAATGGCAGACACTTACAGATCATTTAGATATTATCGTATGTTGCCCGTCACACTTTAACCTGCAACCTAACCTTGGCCTTATGATCATTAAACTTCACACAAATCCTTCTATATCAGTTAATCAAGGCCATTGACATGTCCAATAACTTTGACTTTTATTTTGACAGAGTTATGGCCCTTTTAAAAAAAAAATCAACCTGCAACCTAACCTAGCTTGTAACTTTATACATTTTCTTTTTTATCAATTATCCATTGCAGAGTTATGCCCCTTTTTATAAAATTTAACAATTAGAACAAGAGGCCCAAGAGGGCCTGTGGACGCTCTACTGGCTAACATGGCTCTTATAACATCAATGAAGCAAGTGACTGCCATTTATGTTTTTTTGAAAGTTTCGGGCAAAAAACAGCTTTTTAACTAAATCAAGCGCCATAACTAAAGAATCTGGTAAAGTTTGGTAAAGATCAGATAAAAAATGAAGGCCCTACCGTATTAACGAGGCAAAATATAGCATTTTTAACTAAATCAAGAGCCATAACTCCTCTGTTACTGGTCCAACATAGAGCAAAAATAAAAAATAAAAAATAATAAAATAAAAATAATGAAGAAATAATCATTTAAAAAAAAAGCATTAAAAAAAAAAAGAAAAAAATAATAGAAAAAAAGTAAGTCATAAAATTTGGTAAAGTTTGGCAAAAATCTGATGCAAAATGAAGGCCCTATCGTATGACGAGGCAAATTATAGCACTTTTAACAAAATCAAGGGCCATAACTACGCTGTTACTGGTCCGAACTGGCTGGTTTTCGAACTTGACCGAGCTTTCATTGACATTAACAATCTGATAAAGTTTGGTAAAGATCGGATGAGCAATGAAGACCCTATCGTCTTAACGAGGCAAAATATAGCATTTTGAACTAAATCAAGGGCCATAACTCCGCTGTTACTGGTCCGATATGAATGGTTTTCGAACTTGTCCAAGCTTTCATTGATATTAACAATCTAATAAAGTTTGGTAAAGATCGAATGAACAATGAAGCCCCTATCATCTTAACGAGGCAAAGTAATGCATTTTCAACTAAATCAAGGGCCATAACTCTGCTTTTACTGGTCCGATATGGCTGGTTTTCGAACTTGTTTCAGCTTTCAACGACATTAACAATCTAATAAAGTTTGGTAAAGATCGGATGAACATTGAAGCACCTATCGTCTTAACGAGGCAAAATATAGCATTTTTAGCTAAATCAAGGGCCATAACTCCGCTGTTACTAGTCCGATATGGCTGGTTTTCGAACTTGTCCGAGCTTTCATTGATATTAACAATGTGGTAAAGTTTGGTAATGATAGGATGAATAATGAAGGCCCTATCGTCTTAACGAGGCAAAATATAGCATTTTGAACTAAATCAAGGGCTTTAACTCCGCTGTTACTGGTCCGATATGGCTGGTTTTCGAATTTGTTCGAGCTTTCAGCGACATTAACAATCTGATAAAGTTTGGTAAAGATCGGATAACAATGAAGCCCCTATGGTCTTAACGAGGCAAAATAATAGCATTTTTAGCTAAATCAAGGGCCATAACTCCGCTGTTACTGGTCCGATCTGGCTGGTTTTCGAACTTGTCCGAGCTTTCATTGATATTAACAACCTGTTAAAGATCGGATGAAAAATGAAGGCCCTATCGTCTTAACAAGGTAAAAGTTAACAGACGGACGACGGACAACTCATCCCATAAGCTCTGCTGGCCCTTGGCCAGTAGAGCTAAAAATCTGCTCCATAATTCATGTAGGATTGCACACCCTGTCTTTGTAGGATTGCACACCCTGTCTTCAAACTTTATAGTTAGATTGTACTTGCTGAAATCACATGACAGACGACAAGTGTTACATCAAACACATTTCTAGTTAATTTCCAACATCATGCTAAGTTTGTTTAGAGGTTTAAATGGGATTATAACTCTGCGCTATAAGTACTTGCCAAAGTAGAACAGAACACAAAACATTTGTTTATTTCTGCTACACAAGGAGTACAGGCCTTATTTTTGTTTTATTATGCCTTTACTCTTTGCATTTTATCACCTTTTATGGCAACATTTTACCTTATTAATAGCAATATTTAGACCGCCAGTCTTTGCGCTCTAATAATGTAGATAATATATTCTAGAAACTTAAATAGTCACTGATGTCACTGAACTCAGCTTTGTCAATGGGAAAAATTCTAAAGATAATCTGACACTAAAGGGCTATATGTTTAGGAGTTTTAGATATTTGACTACCTCCGTCAAGGAAATTTTAGATATTGTAATACTTGAAATATCAATTAAAATTCATTTTATGCTTTAGATAATAGTGAAAAACTGACACAGTATATATCCCAGCGGGCTCAGGGGTTATATCAGATACCCTTTCAGATGACGGTTCGAGTTTAAATTGAGACTTGTTATTGTTTATGAAATAAAAACTATCAGTTGAATACTGTATTCCTCCACTGAAACTAAATTTTTGAACTACAGCTATAAAATTATTTTTCTCCCTTTCAGTGCCGATTATTGTGGACCAGTTCAAATAGAAGAGCTCAAACCCACCCAGAATAGTTATCATGGATTCCAGAACGTACCATTTTGCTGGTGAAATGTTTCACGAAAAACAAACTTTACTTTAGACAATATATTCAACAATAAAATATTGGGCACGGACATAGTAGAATATCGAGTTAAACTTTTTACTATGGTAGTTGTACAGAATTATAAATGGCTGAACATGGTAATGCACTTAGGCAGGAAATATCACCGATACCTTAATTACAAGAAAATAAACACCCAATTATTTATTAAAGATGAAAAGCATTACAGTTAAAATTAAAATGGTTTAGAAAAAAATAATTAAACACCAGATTATGCATTGTAATATTTTGTATTTGTATAAATATTAGATAGAATCTATTGGAATTAAATATTGACAACATGTCAAATAAATATTGACTTTCATCAAAACATAATTTAATACACAATTTATTATTACAATTCTGATATAGCATGTTTTTCAGTATCAAATAAATGTATGATACATGTACAATAATTGATTTGTCAATACATTCCTACTGTTAGGGGCGCTTGTTTCTGCCAAAGGTATTGGATTTTTCAGCCACCTTTTAAATAGCAAATACGTAACCAAGTTATTTATCAGTGAAACAGACATTTTTTGTGCTAAATAAAAATACTCTACTTTTTAAAATTCAGTTGAGAAATAAACATTTCACACTAAAAGTAGTGGGTAATTTTTCAGAGGACATTTTAAATGCAAAATTATGCATTTTTACTGTCGGAGGTTATTTAAGAGTGTTTAAATTTCTGCTCTCCCGGCAACGAGTTTACATTGGAAAAAATCCCTATCAAAAAAGTAAAATATTTATTTCTCAACCAATTTTCAAAAGTAAGATATTTGTATTTACCATTGCAAAACAGTGTCAATGATACTTTATGGGAATATTGATAAAGTTGTTGATGTTAATACTAAAAACCCTTAGGCTGAATCATGCACCCCAAATACATTATAATAGTGCATAACTCTGTATGAGGTAGTAGTGTCAGACATGTTTCTTCCATATAGCAATCAATGATTAATGAATTTCATATTCAGTCAGCTTGTGTTTCAATCAATGATTATATACCGTCTCTTACACGAGTGCCTGTTTTATATATTGAATTTATTAAAGAAGTTAGATGAAATTATATGATGCGAAGCTTTATCCAACTAGTTTAATAATTTCAATATTAAATAGGCAGAAAGTGGTCTATTTATCACGTAACTTCAAACCTACCACATAACGCGCATTTATTAATTATTATGTCAATTATGTCTGTTCCATACTACACCAAGCAATCTAAACTGCCTTGTCGATATCAGCAACCCTGGAAGTGTCGGTTTCATAAATCACTTCATAAATGCACTTTTGACTGCATACAGAGATGAACTGAAAAGACTGAGCGATGTTTCGGTGTTCATTTGCATATTTATTACACTAGTGTATTATGATATTTATGTCATGGCTTTACTACACTCCCAACCATCAAGTTATGTGATAAATAAGCTAACAATTTGATTAATCAATTTACAATTTGAGCACAAAACCACAGCACTTAAATACTGATTAGTTGGAGATGGGATTAGTTTTCTGCACAACCATATATATATATCAAATTACAATACAGATAAATAGGCTCCTGGCCTTGTAATCTTATTATCACATTGTGTTGCATAATCGGCATGGCTGGTAAATAGGAAACACGTTGTTGTTGAGATCTCGTGTTCGCCCTATCCAATATCTGTAATTAGCTAGTTTTCATCTCTTGACCAATAACCTTAAGCCTGGGTAGTTGGAATACAACATAGTCACCATGAGCAAATTGGTCGGCCATAACTAATTAAGTGCCATAATTATCTGGTAGTTTCTAATCATTAAGTAATTGGAATATCCTAAACAACAAACAGTCACTATTTGGTCAAATCCTGTAGATTGGGCATATTTTTAATTTCAAAGTCCAGTAACATTTGTCCATATGCTTTACCCTGAAATAGATGGAAACTAGGTTCAAATATCAAAATTTGCCATAAAAGACCCAAAATGAAACAATATCAAATAATTAAATCATACGACATTAAAGGGACAATGTCCGTAACTTTTAGCTTATAAAACACACACTAATTATGTTTGCAAACATTACACACCAAGCATTATTGAATATTTACTAATTAAAAGCAAGATTGACGGAATTCAATCGCGGTACAAAATAAGAGAAACCGCTTCGGGCGTTTGAATTCGCAGTCCAAACTAAAATTACACTCTTGGTAATAATAGTGAGCGTAAAGTAAGTCGACATCGCTCCTGAGTGAGCTAACCAGGCTATACATGTAACGCAATACATACTATGGTGAAAACCTAATGCACTAATGGAAGTCGCGTGATTGCAGAAAAGGCAAATATGGTGGGTCCCACTTTATTTACAAATAATAAAGCTTTTTTTTTTTTCAAACTCACGAATGTATTAGGGTCTATGCTCATGTTTTCATGTATACGTTTCACTGAATAAAAGTCAACGGTTATTTGGTTATGCTCAATATCTGCTTACTTACGGACAGTGTCCCATTAAATGTGAAACATGAAATGCCAGTATTGTATTGTATTAGCATTCTTTAATCAAATGAAAAAAAAACTAGTTATAAAAGAGTTAAAAACCTAAACATTATAAAATTGTTTTTAATATTTATATACAGTGAAATAGCTGATTATATGATTGAATATGTTCATTGTCTGTTCACTGCAATGACAATACATGCACAAGATATTTAAGTATATATGCCTTGTTATCACTATTTGCACTTATTTTAAACAAATTGCAACTTTATTTTTAAGCAGTGAAAAACCATCATTTGACTGAAATGAGGATTATCTATTAGTGAATATTTATGTACCTGAGGATCACTCCTAAGCGAGGCTATGCCACCCCCACCTAGAACATTGTACAGCATGAAGTTCAGCCCATCAATGCCGGGGACATCATATCTGTAATAATGGCAACATACACTTACTCTTACCAACATCATATGGCTCATGTACACAGTTGAACATTTATAATAAGGGAAAAAAAAACACTTTTATATTCCAGTCAACACATGTACTACTATACTTAATGTTAGGGAAAAATATATAGGAATTAGATGATGATAAATAAACATGAGTAAACTAGCTAGAACACAGAACTGAATGGCTTGTCAACATATTAAGCTTATTTATTTAGGGCCACTCCTAGAGTGATGGAGGGAGCGTTGTTAGAGGAACCAAATACCTCCCAGAGTGATAGAGGGAGCGTTTGTAGGGTAACCAGATACCTCCCAGAGCGATGGAGTGAACATTTGTAGAGGAACCAGATCTCCCATAGTGATGGAGGGAGCGTTTGTAGAGGAACCAGATACCTCCCCGAGTGATGGAGTGAACATTTGAAGAGGCACCAAATACCTCCCAGAGTGATGGAGGGAGCGTTTGTAGAGGAACCAGATACCTCCCAGAGTGATGGAGTGAACATTTGTAGAGGAACCAGATCTCCCATAGTGATGGAGGGAGCGTTTGTAGAGGAACCAGATACCTCCCAGAGTGATGGAGTGAACATTTGTAGAGGAACCAGATCTCCCATAGTGATGGAGGGAGCATTTGTAGAGGAACAAGATACCTCCCAGTGATGGAGTGAACATTTGTAGAGGAACCAGATCTCCCATAGTGATGGAGGGAGCGTTTATAGAGGAACCAGATACCTCCCAGAGTGATGGTTGGAGCGTTTGTAGAGGAATTGAATTGAATGTTGTTTAACGGCTCATCAACACAGTATAGGTTATTTAGAGCTGCCCCAGAGAGAGGGGAAGGATACATAGGAATCCAGGAACCATACCCTACTCTTATTATCGAATAGATTCCTGAGGTTTTTTAACGTACTCGGATGATAGACCGAAACACGGGACCGCCCGGTTTGTAGAGGAACCAGATAACTCGATCCTATTATGGAATAGTTCTTTAAGTTCTTTTACATGCCTGGAGGACAATATTGCAGTACACTGGAACTTCACGGTTAAAATGTGACAGATGAAGCAGTGGAAGGTGACGGTCACTAGGTCACAAGTACAATATTTTGCGTCACAAGTACAATATTTTACAGCACTGTCTCGAACCTGTAACATTTAGGTTACGAGGTAAGCTATTGACAACTAGACTTTGGCACCCCTCCTTGCTGTAGCCAGCAAACATAAGTTGATTAACAATGAACCAATTTGTAGTTTAGAACGCATACTTCCAATAGGTACCAAGATGATACCAATGACCAGTTGTAAGAATTATTGCCTGAAACACAAGACTCACAAATAAAAAAAAACCTACTTGTAACACCCAACAATTGCAATAAAGATCGGTGATAAAAAGTATTTCGGAAAGCAGAAAAAGCTTCAAAACATTTCATTTATACAGTATAACCTAACATTCTTCATCTATGATTATAAATGCATAAATTATGTTGCATCTGTATTCCTCCTACCTTTGAACTTGCTTTCTGTTTATTCCTGCCTCCTGGTCGAACAAGTGCGAGAAGTATGCAGCTATTGCCTCCTCTGTGAGGGCCTGTCTTATATAAGGCAGGAACGACGGATGTCTGGCTACCACACCTATTGGAAAAAGTAACAGTAGCCGAGGGTAAGATTCTGCATTCCATACAACCAAATAATTATAAAACTTTACTGGTTCAAGCAAGTTTTGTCAAGAAAAGACTTTAGGTCCAGCTTGAGTATGTTTGTCCCTTCAGATATGCCTGGGTGGAAACCAAAATGTTTTTCCAGTCAAAACTATTATGACAACAAATTATTTTGCTATACTTTAAAGTAGCTATCCCGCAACAAGCAAATTTTACAACATTCGTACATCATTTCTAAACCTACTACGACAATGTTTATATGTAAATTGCATATTTTGAGAATAGAAACTCAATAGACACAATATAGATAGATAGCCAGGACAAACCTCAAAACTGGAGCGTCGAATTATGTACCTACTCAAATCATTTCACACATATTCGATCAAGGGTATTTTAAGAAACCGTGAATAAACCTTTACTTTTAACTGGTATATATACATTATTATATGACCTGAACACCTAGACAGTTTTGACAAACAGTTTTGTAGTGTAATTTTGACGTTATTTGGCGGGTTAGTTTCTTTAAGTCGTGTATTATCATCATTTGCAATACAATATGCTACATATACAGTGGAGTGCTGCGTGGGCTATTCCATTTAAACATACATGTGACCCCAGGAAGGCACTTTTGATATTGAACACCCACCCATAGATACAAAATAGAGTTTAAAAAAACAAATTTCAGAAAATATGGTACATCCATAGATGTTTATTAAATTGCCTTCCTGGGGTCCTAAGTATGTTTTAATGGAACAGCCCTGTAGAGCATTGGACCCATGTTTGAAAAGTAGATAAGTTTAAACTAATAACATATACTCCAAAACTCCACAACACATTTTAAAATGAAATCTACCCTTGTAACCAGAAAATGTGTCCATAGGATGCCCCACTTTAGTCGCACACAAAAAGAAATGGTGAAAAGTAGATCAAGGTCATTTATATTTACATACTTTTGTTAATAGGAACATACTACTATAACATACTACTATCATATAGATGTAAACATGTACAAAGTTGTAAAACTCTACGGATTCTGGTGTCTGAGAAATTGACTTAACGAAAAAAACTTAAATGTAAAACTTTCGTACAACTGTACATACAGACGGACAAGGGTAACATTATATGCGCGCTTCACTTCATGGTGGGGCATAACAAGAATATTAAAGGGTAGTAGAAGACAGTTTAGACAACCATGGTTTACAAATATTTTATATCTACTGGTGTCATCTGTATTTAAATATGGCTTTCAATAAATATTAAATGTTACACTTTCACAAGAACGGCTTTTACCAATATTTGAATTGTTGCCCTTGTCACCACTTCTAGTATACGCTAGATCCTCGAGCCTGTATGTGTGTGGTCCCTGTACCAGGTCCTGGTTCCCAGCAACAGAGGTAGGTGGTGTGTCATCATACTCTACCGTTGGCACGTTCGGCTGCTTAAATGTTTCCACTACCTCTCCATTCATCTGCAGGTCTATCTAGTAGATAGTTAATAAAAAAGGTTAATTTGCAACATTTTCTCAGATTTCATGGTTTAAGTCGTATTAATATGAACAAAAAATAAGAGAATTATAGTTCGTGGTAGAAATTATGTTATTTAAAACATTGTAAAGTCTATTACAAAATCCTAAAGAATAAAGTAATCTTGCTAGTAAGAATTCTATAATTAATCATACCTTTAGTTTATCTTTTTGGTGGAGAAATGAAAACAGTTTCAACACAGGAGACCTGTAAACACAGCAACAGTTAGTGCAGATATCAACATGGGGTGGGTGGGGGGTGGGGACATGCAAATAAAAGAAGACTATAAAACAGCAACAGAAAGTATACAAGAGGTGGGAGTGGTGGGGAACCAGTAAACATTGCAACAGTAAGTAAAGTTGTTGACAAAAGGATCCGTAAATATAGTAATACAGTAAGGTTTGCTGTCAACACGGGGATCTGTTTAAAAAAACATGGAAAATCTGTAAACATAGCAGCAATAAGTAGTTGGCAAGGATATGATATAAGACATAATAGGGGTGTTTAAAAAATAAATTCATATCCAGTAAAAAGGAAAATAATTAAAACATACATTTAAGAACAAGAAATTAAACTAAAGCATATGTATGTCAAAACATTACTCTCAAAGAGAACATAAAGAAATCATTTAACTGCTTGGATTGGTTATAGAGAAATCTCATGAGAACGCATTCGTTTGTTTCTTTTCATGAACAAGTGCACGTGAGCGTGAAAAAAACGCCTACCACTGAGTGAAGGAATTCCCTATTAACCCAGCACTTAATCTTTCTTACGTTTTGCATCAGTTTATGTATGATTGTAATAAAACTGTTTCACTTTATTGAAAATTATTGGCAGATGACGTCAACATCAGCAACACTTTACTGATGTCATGACTCAACATCACAGTTATTTTTGTGTTCGGAGTTAATATTTAGCAATTATGAATTTTCTTTCACAGAGAAATCCTGACCTTCCCCCATTGAAATGTAATAAAACATATATTTGTATGAAAAGTTAGTAAACATAATACTCACACTTTTGGGCGCCCACCAACAATACCAGTCAATCCAGGAGCTGAAAGTACAATTATATACAATATTCCAGTTGTAAAGAAAGTTTATTTTTTTAAGAAAGCATCCTTTTTATATATTTAATGAAAATGGCAAATTCAGCCTTAAACATTATCCCAAAATAAGCATCATGCATCATCTAGATGCTCATGCCTTATCAAATTACAATATAACCCTTCAAATCCAACTTTCGATACTGTTTTCAATCCTAATTAATAACCTCTTTTTGATCGAAACCCACGGCCATTCGGCCATTTGTTCTTCGTATTAAACCAAAATTAAGAGTCACTGAAATCGACCTAAATTTGATTGCCAAGTACAAAGTACCACAAATTCCATTGTGGACTTTGGAAACACAAACAATTATTTTTGATCTTTGTAATAATTACAAATCCATTACAGATCCTACTATCTTTCAAAGCAAATTTAATGAAATTAAATCGAAATACAGTAATTTTTAACATATATACACAGATGGTTCTAAAGATGGAGACAAGGTAGCTGCAGCAGCTGTTGTTCACAAACATAGCATCAAGAGCCGCCTGCCTGACAAGGCCTCTATCTTTTCAGCTGAACTTAAAGCAATTAAACTTGCCTTAAATTATATTCAGGAATCTGATGATGACCATTTTGTAATCTTTTCTGATTCCCTTTCATCTCTTCAAGCACTGGGTAAAATGAAACATGATAACCCAGTTGTGCTTCAACTTTTAGAAAAGTACAATTCTCTTATAGTTGATAATGTTATTATTTTCTGCTGGTTTCCAAGCCATGTAGGAATATGTGGTAATGATAGAGCTGATAGTGCTGCTAAAGCAGCATTAGGTTTTAGCAGCACTAGGTTTACATAATACCAAATTACCTTATACTGATTTTAAAAGTTGTATTAACACATATATTCGTAACTCTTGGTAAGCCGCTTGGGATTTGTCAGTTAACAATAAACTCCATTCAATTAAACCGTTACTCGGAGAATGGCGTTCTTCTAGTAGACCCATTCGTCGAGAGGAAGTTGTCCTAGCCCGGTGCAAGATAGGGCATACACGTTATACTCATTCATATTTATTACAAGGTGAGCAATTACCAGAATGTATACCCTGCTTTGCGACGTTAACGGTCAAACACAATATATATTGCTGGAATGTGTAGGTACTATGACAGAGTTATTTAATACTATAGAAAGATTTTAGTCTAGTTTTAGATTTCCTGAAGGAAGTCCGACTATATAAATCATTATAATATGTTATTGTATATATTTACTTCTTTATAAACCCGTTTTCGTGCATTTGTTGATTTACATATATAGTTTATATTACTACCATATCAGTGGCAACTGGGAGAATTTTGAAAAGCAGGTGTAAGGCTATGGACCGAATCCTTGACTTTTCATTGCGTGTAATTCGCAAATAGCAAATCCTAAAATAGCTTTTCAATGACAGACATGTTCGTAGAGAACAACATGCTACCCTCAAATTTGATTTGAATTAGAAATGACGACTGGAATTGACTGTACTGACTGGTCAAACAGCAATGGACACAACTTTATAGGTAGAATAATGGGTCAAAATGTCTTCTTTAAACAGGTTTGTGGTCTGACTACATTATTTTTGACAAATACTAGCAAAGCAACTATGGTCATGATATCTAACAAAGGTCGATTTTGGGGCATTTCATCTATAAAAGGTAAAAATTCTCGTCAATGGAACACATCTGAAACACCTTGGATAATAAAATTAAGGCCGAACTAAAAATGGAAACTGACGAAATTCCCTGCAATTTTTATTCTAAAAACGCTAATAGAGGTACTAACCCATGCCAGTGCCAGCTGGAGCAATCTCTCGTGACAGTATCTCTAGTGCCCTCTTGTCTTTATGATGGGCTGCCAGCCACATCACACACTCGCGGGAACCCTGAAATTGGCAATGCAGTACAATAATGCTTAGCCACGGATACACAGAGAAGATAAGACTAAGATCAATCAAGATGCAACTAAATCTATGAATAACCAGGTCCAAACTGTGCATCTCAATTTTATATTCCACCTTATACTGACCCAAGTATGTAGCCTTATAGAACTCTTTAAATATAGTTTTGACAGTTTGTTACCTAAATGCATCAGTAACAGAATCAGTTTCAACTTTTAGTATATTCGTGTATTGTTTGTGAAATTATTGAACTAAAAAATACTCTTTCTAAAATGTTTATCAAAACTAGAACTATCACTGAAGGTGATGAAAACCCCTACTTAAATTCTAAGTCAAACAAAGGGCCATAATTCTGTAATAAATTAGGCAATCAACAATGGGTGATGTAGTGGGACATAAAGCCATCAGTTGTTATGTGTATATGACGTTTGGGAACAACCCATTCAAAACTGTTTGAGGAATGCAAGTAATAACAAGAGCTGTCGGAGAACAGCACAGCTTGACTATTTGATTTTTCAGAGAATAATAAATTATAGCTACGTGTAAGAATTGACCAAAACAACACAGAAATATGTAAAAAACAAAACAACAAGAAATCCGCAGATTCACATGTCTCGCCTAATTGGGGTGGGACTTAAAAATAAAAAGATCAATGATGCTCAAATGAAAGTTTGTAAACATTTTAGTAACTAAAAACAATGGAGTTTGCAGTTTGCTGAGATGACATTTAAGTGCATTTGTTTAAAAACAAAATGCCCTTCTATCAAAAAAAACCATCAGCTCCAAAATGTAGGTCAAGGTTATAGATGAAATCCATGCGTCCAAAAAGATGCACTACCCAAGACACAACTATGTCCAAATAGAATATTTTGTCTTCCAAAGATTAAGCTATCAATTAGGTTTAAAACATCTAGTGCATAATTATAGTTCATGAGAAAGTGATGCAAATGTACCAATTAAAGTTATCTGCCCTTTGCTTGGATGGTGAAGGTCATATACACATTTGCTTTTTGACACGTTGTGATGTACTAGCCAAGAAACAACTATAAGCAAAGTTTGAAAGGTCTAATGCATAAAGTTTGTGAGAAAGTGACCTAAACTAGGGGGAGGAGTGAGCCCATGCCCCAATATGGGTCAAGTATGAACAAGCAAGGTTTTACGCAAGCGTAAAATAGCTGCCGAGAGACAAGAAGTTAACATAATAATAATATATCAAGTCACGGGTGTTAAAACAACATCGAAAAAAAAAAGTTGTCACGGAGACATAAACACGCCACGCCCCGTTTATTCTTACATTCTTCCCGATTTTTACCATCAGTTATTCCTACCAGTCAATGTATGCGACCTCGCTTCTTTCTGTCCAAAAACCTTGACATACCTTACATACTGATTACAATTACCTTGTAATACGACGTGCTAGAAGTACACATCACCCACATAAATAAATTTTTCACTTGTGCGTTAGAGTGTACATTACAACACATATAAACGGTTCACTGTTACCATGTGTAATTATTAAGATTGCGTTATCAAAGTGACAAATGTAAAGGAATAATATAAACCAATGAAAATTTAAAAAAAAAGGAAATCAGCAGACTTGAACCCTACCTTCCTGAGGCTTCTGAATGTTTCGTCGCTAATATACATATAATAGTAATGATGACATGCTACATTTCAGTAGACTGGTTTACGAAAACGTCATTTCAGCAAGTGAAATGGTAACCTTTCAACATTACAAAATATGTGTTTATACCATTCAAGTTTTTCAGACGAGTTCTCTAGGAATTCAAGTTGTAAAGCATGTTTATTGCCACTTACATGAGTCACACACTGTTAACCATAGACAAATATAAAAGTCATATAAGAGTCAGCTGCCAAAGGCAGCTGAATAAAGGCAGCTGAATAAGATGCATAATGCTATAAGAAATCCCAAACCAAAGTTATAGATATAACAGCTTAATACATGCAAACCTAGATCTGCCTTTATTGCACCTATTATGGGCCATCACAATTTGGGTTCCATGGGAACCCAGAGTTTGCAGAAGACAAAATTACTTATGCAACCCTTTACAACATACTATAAGGAAACTAATTCCCAAATTTAGTTGAGCTAGGACAAGAAATGTAAGAGATATAAACCTCTAAACACAGCTTATATGCAAAATTTGATGTGAAATAGACACATTTTCAGAATTTGGGTTCCATGGAAGCCCAGGGATTACTGGAACCAAAATTACTTAAGCAGCCCTTAAGATAATGCTATAAGGAAGCTAATGGCCAAACTTGGGTGTGCTAGGATAAGAATGTAAGAGATATAGACTTGTAAACACAGCTTACACGCAATATTTGATGTGAAATAGGACACATTTTATGGGACAATCAGAATTTGGGTTCCATGGGTTACATGAACCAAAATTGCTTATGCAGCCCTTAAGATAATGCTATAAGGAAGCCCATGGCCAAATTTGGTTGTGCTGGGATAAGAAATGTAAAAGACTTAGACTTGTAAACACAGCTTAAAAAAGGGTTACGTTCCAGGACATGACGGACTTCGAGATTACTGTATAGCCCCCACTTCACTTTGTGAAAGCGGAGGTATAACAACACAAGAAAGTGAAATTATGGCAACGGTTTCTCTATGCCCCATATATCTTTAGTCGTACCATTTGATATACATAATGCACCTATCATCATTTCCCCGGACATGCAGTAGGTGACAGCATTACTGAATGTACAGTAGTATCAACCAAATGATGACACATGAGCAAGGATTGGGCCTAACATGACCTTCATCGCAATTTTTTTTTTTAATGTTGTCTAGTGTGTCTTCCCCATTACTGAAAAGATGAACATGTATATAATTAGAAAATCAAACTATATGCCAACCTGTGGTAATTTAGACATTGGACCATAGTTATGTTCTGATCCAAGGATTTCTGTATGGACCTTTGTGAAGTCTTCTAACTTGAGCTGTTTGAAAATCCTTCTACATCTGAAATAAAATGCATGGTTTGTTGCAGAAAACTCCGTCGAGAATGCACAACGACTGGAGGATTCATCTACTTACTAAGGTAGCTATCCCGCCATCAACAGTCAAATTTTACATCATTATGTACACTGTTTCTAAACCTACGGATGACGAGGTATATACATAACTTTACATATTTTGAGAATCCAAACTCTATAGACACAGTATAAACAGCTTTAACCAGCCAGGTCAAACCCCAAAACTGGAGCGTCAAACTAAGACTTATCAACTCATAATTCATTTTACGCATATTCTATTACGGGTATTTTAAGAACCCGTTAAAAAACCTATACTTTTAATCGGCATATAAACAATCATATGACCTGAACACATGGATAGAGTTTTGATGCATGGTTTTGTCCTTTAATTTTGCCGTTATTTGGCAAGTTAGTTTTTTTCAGTTATAACTACTCCAAGTTTATAACTTGAACGTAGTTTTACTTACATGACCTTGACCTTGATCAGTGACAAAAGACCCAGTTCCAGTGCAGAAAAAGGTTATAATAAACCTTAAACCTCATTATAAACAGCCTATATGCAAAAATTCTAAAGTGTGTTGGAAAATAGTTGTTTAACCCTTAACCCGCTAAGCACGACTATAATAGCCTTTGTGTCCATTGTAAACCCAGATCAACCTGCGAGTAACATAAATGGAACGGTCTTAATTCAAAGAAGGAACAGTCCATTATATATATGAAACGGGTTAAGGGTTAACTTAAAAAGTAGGTCTGAGCAATTAGTCATATTTCTTCAACTTATTTAAAGTTAACACATATTATTTTCCGACTAACTTATAGGTTGTCCTGTACCTTGCTTTTCAAAGTTTATAGCGTAATAGTTAGTTAGTTACCTTTTAATGATTTCGTCGGCAGTTCTTTGAGCTTTGTCCTTGGCTCGCGGTCCACTAACACCTGCCACTGCAGTGATTCTGTAGCCATCTGCATAGGTAGCACTCACCTATAATATAATTATATACATATTAACTAAAGCTAAAACAACACTGGAAATTATATCCATTGAAACAACTGTAGTACCAGTGCGTTACATTACTGACATAGAAAATGCCAACATTAAAATAAATACAAACATACCACAAATTTTAAAAGTGTGAACCAGCAACAATTCCTTTGTGTCAGCCATGCTTTGTAAGCTACACAAAAATTGCTATAAAGATGTGTTTAAAATAAGAGTGACAGACCTTATAGTGGGGTGATGGGGGTCCTCCTCTGCCGTTAGATACATACACAGCTTCTCCTTCATGACCTGTTGATACATAATTACGTAATCTCAATATTTCATAACATTATTGGGACATTTATCTCATACTCGAGTATTGACAAATCTCAAATCACGACAGTATGAAATGAACATTGTTTCTACCTTATTTGACACTCTCTTGAAGCTTTTCACAATTGGGTATGAATATAATTATATTCCAATGCAAGAAGCCCAAATAAAGGGCTGGTGTAGCCCAGTGGATCGCACGGTGGACTTGAACACTGGATGACGCAGGTACAAGCCTCAGAATCTTCTAGTAAGAGTAGGGAAGGTTCCTGGATTCTATGTATCCTCACCCTCTCTCTAAATAACCATAATGCGTTCATGAGCTGTTAAAAGACATCCAATTCAACTCTTTAAATTGTAATTATCAAGTTTTTGTTCAAGCCTACCTTCCACTGGTGACAATTTGACGCTAGTGAAGTCACAGACGACATCTGGCAGGTAATACTTGGCCGGGTCTCCGATCTCATACAGCAACTGCTCGCTTACGGTTGCCGTGGATACCAGACCACCTGTCTTCGGAGGCTTGGTAACAACAAAGTTACCGTCTGCTGCACACTCCACGATTGGAAAGCCAATGTTTGACCTGTGTTATCAAATTACACGGTTGTTTTATTGTTCCAGATTGTAACCTCTATATTGTCATTTCTTTATTGTTAAATGTCATATTAGGTATAACATACCATATACTTATAATGACATTATACAGGGCCGACTTGGACAACATGGCCCGAAAGGTGTAAAAATAAACTGCATGGCGAGTGGTCCGAGTTCAGATCCAGAGTATGGTCACAATTCTTAATTTTTACTTAATAAAGGTATCTTAGTGAAATATATAGTGGCCTCATGGTGGTCAGAGGACGAGTCAGTGTTAACATCTACTTTTCTGACCCAACATGTAATCTCCATGTTTTAGATTCATTAATTGTGTTCACTTAAGAGCCATGCATTCATGAATATCTCATAAATAGCTTGTTATGCATATACTCATGAGCCAACAGAATTAAACAACTGTTATGATTTTATTTTTCTAATAAAAAGCTTCACTATGCAAGCAATATATATAAACTTTGTGCCAGTTTGGTTCCCCCTGCAAGCAAGAAGAATATACTAGTACATATTTACAAACCAGTCTGATTCGAATAGTCCTCTAGTAACAACAAATAATTACAAACAATTGTTTGTATGTTTGTTTGAATGGTGTTTTACATCATTTTAAGCACAATTACGTCATATATGACTGTCAATTTGTTTGTGGTGGAGGATGACCACCCCATTTTTCCTGGGTAGAACCTGCGCCGACTATAAGCGACACTTTCTCATAAGTCAAGCTCCAAGTGGGATTAAAACCCGCAGCAGTGAGATGCGAGAAGGTTTATAATGCAACATCATTAACCCCTCGGCCATGGAGGTACTAACAAGTCTGACACTATGTGCCAGTCTGCGAATATTCACCTAGTAACAACCAATATTTACAAACCAGTCTGGTATTTTTTCCAGACTGTGAAAATTCATCCCAATAACAAAAAAAATCGTACAAACCATTCTTGTACTTTGTGCCAGATCTATACAAACCAGTCTTATAATTTATACCAGTATATGAATATTTTTCCCAGTAACAACAAAAACATACTAACCAGTCTGGTACTTTGTGCCAGTCTGTGAATACTCCCCCTGTAACCTGGGCACCACATTCCACGAGGTGACCTGCAAGACTGGACAATCGTATACAATCATTAAACTGGTTCTCTGTTATATTCTATTTCTCCACATTAACGACAGGTAACACCCAATTGAAATGTTCAAGATTTTGACTAACTGATTAAAAGGGTGAAGATTTTGACTATTTCCAGTAAAAAAATGTTTCTATAATTTACTGTCCATCTATATTTGCTAAATGGAAAATTATATCCTTAACTGATAAGAAAATGTTAACTGCTTTTTTTAACTAAACTTGAATTGGTCTTTCCCATGAAAAAGTTAACACCTTACAAGTTTATGCAATGACAAAGATGAGTTTCCAGATCAAATCTTAATTAAACTGCAAACATACTTGACCTTGTATGGCTATATTCTGTAAACAGATTATCAGCCAATAATAAGCTTTCGTAACATTAGTATATCGCTCTGTTTTAGAATTCCTATTTTCTGCTAATGGCCATGATGATTACATGTACTGGTTGTGTACCAGTTATCATTATTTACCAGATTTCGTCATAATCAATAAAACGCTCGAGGCTGTGATTATTGTTCGACCCCACTTTACAAATCACTACACACTATCATCAGACGATTGGAGAGTAAAAAAATAGTTTAGAAATATTAACATACACTCTCAAACCAACCCGTTTACCTATATAAATACCGTAATAACCAATACACAATGAGGGGAATCAGGCGCTAATGCGCATGCGCAAGAAAATTTCCTTTTAAAATAGCTGACCTTTTACGTCGAACCACTGAATCAAGTTGACATGCCCAAAAAACTAAAAGCATGTGCTTAACATTTTCAGCCAAGGGAGACAAATAGTTCACGTCAATCACTCAGTTATATCCCTTTAAATTAGTGAAGTAAATTACATCCGATACCTACAGTTGAAAAACCATTTTAAATTATAGATATAGGTTTTTTTCTGGATATTTGTTTTGTGTATTCATATGCAATGGTATATTTATGTTTCAATTAATAACTACACACGTTTTCATCATCCCAAACATGGATTATTCAGTATTAAACTGAACAAGACGATAACTACTACATTCAGCTCAAACGACCGGCCCAGTTCAGTCTATATTTAGTAACGGTCACGTGACATTTGTTACTGAGAATAGGAACAATGTAAACACAGAATATTTACGGCAAAAGGGTAAGCTTCTCTACCGGCAAAAATATTTATGAGATGACTAGTTTTGATTTAGATATATTAAAGAAACAACATAACAAGAGGTCAATGACCTTGAAGCTCTACCGATTGATTTTGATTTCAGGAAGTAGTCGCTACAGACTTGTTTTTTGAAAATCTATTTTTAACCGTGGTGGCCATCTTGAATTTCCGGCCGACCTGAAATTTTGCTAGGATCAATTAGACATTAAGAGCAACATTCCTGTGAAGTTTCATGAAAATCCGTCAAGTAGTTTCAGAGGAGTAGTCGCTACAAGTTTTTACTATATAACTCTATGTAACCTAAGATGGCCACTGGCAGCCATGTTTAACGTCGAATCAAAATAATTTTCCACAAGGATCAACATCATGTCATGCTGATCATTTTAGAAAAAGTCCCATATCAATATCACTTATAGTTTTCAAGAAGTAGTCGCCACAAACTTATTTTTTAAAAATCTATTTTTAGCTGTGACGGCCATCTTGAATTTCTGGCAGATCTGAAATTTTGCTAGGATCAATAAGACATCAAGAGCAACATTCCTGTAAAGTTTCATGAAAATTCGTCAAGTAGTTTCAGAGTAGTAGTCGCTACAAGTTTTTACTATATAACTCTATGTAAACAAAGATGGCCACTGGCAGCCATGTTTAACGTTGAATCAAAACGATTTTTGACAAGGATCAACATCATGTCATGCTGATCATTTTAGAAAAAGTCTCATATCAATATCACTTATAGTTTTCAAGAAGTAGTCGCTACAAACTTGTATTTTAAAACTCTATTTTTAGCTTTGGTGGCCATCTTGGATTTCACATCAACATGAATTTTTGCTAGGATCAACTAGACTTTATGGGCAACATTTCTGTAAAGTTTCATGAATATCCATCCAGTAGTTTCAGAGGAGTTGTCGCTACAAATAAAAGTTTACGGACAGACGGACAGACGGACGACGGACGCCGCACCACGGCATAAGCTCTGCTGATCTCTGATCAGTAGAGCTAAAAATGACGATATCTGGTATACAGCCAGTAGAGCTACCAGCAGTTTGTGTGTTTATTGTTAATAAGTGTAATGACATTTTCTGAAGAATCAATAAATGGAGAATATTATATCATTGCCTTTTACTATCAAGTTTATTAGGCGAGGCTTAGAAAACGCGGAATGGCGAGGCTCTGCCGAGACATTCTTCTTTTTCGTGCCGAGCCTAATAAACTTGATAGTAGAAGGCACTGATATAATATTCTATTTATCATGTAGATTAACCACATTTTCTGTATGAATTACTATTATTACCTATTTTTCAGTATGTTACGCTATCGAGGACGCCGCCATATTGTTGTTTTTTGTTTATTTTATGACGTCAGGCAACGTTACGTGCATGACGTCAGATAACGTTACGTACAATAAACGCCGAAGGAATCCGCATTGATTTGAATCTGCAGTGCCTAATAAAGCAAAATTTAATAGGTTACCACTTTATTAGTCAGAAAAGTGCATATCTGCACGATAAAGCAAAACAATACCTTCCCATGGCCAACTTGTTAAAATCATCTACCTTCCATTGAAACTGAAAGTAATAAATATGAAAAAACCTGTTTTACCTTGGAGTCAAAACAAAAATATAAGCACATAAGTGGTAACACATGAGTTTTATCTCTATGAAAAGGTAGAAAGATTTGTTTTACCGATATTGACATCAAGTAAACATATAAACATTTATTAGGATATAGAAAAGTTGACCTATTGGTTTCCCTTCACTGTTTCAAGGTTTTCAAGTAGCACTGCATGAAAAAGCCGTGACGTAAACTGGGTGGTCATGTGTGTGCTCTTTGAAGTAAGCATGTGAAGAAGTCTTCAGAAGCGATTTGAGCGTTTATTTATCCTCGCTGTATTGCACTGGGCATTTTAACGAGCAGACCTCGGTTTAAAGTCTCAGCTTAAGGAAAGGTAAGGTGGGGAATACATTATAAATATTTCAATAATTAACCCAAATTCAGTCCTGTCTTGGACACACGATCACTGGGTTATGAAGCCGCGATGCTAACCATAACACCATTGGAAATACATTTGAAATATTTCAATAATTAACCCAAATACAGTCCTGGCTGGGTCACATAATCACTGGGTTACGAAGCCGTGATAACACCACAGTGCTACCTCATAGATTCGCGTGTAAAACAGGAGCTTGTTATATCCTCTCCTCTCTATTTAACATTAGCACCTAAGCAACAATTCAATTCAGGACAACCACAGAGACAGAAGTTTGTAGCCTTTAAAATAAGATGCTTTAACAAGAGGTCAATGATCTTAAAGCTCTATTGATAGGTTTTGATAGATAGATCAGCATTCCTGTGAAGTTTCATGAAAATCTGTCAAGTAGTTTCAAAGGAGTAGTCCAGATAGAGGAGGAGTAATCGCTGCAAGTTTTTACTATATAACTCTATGTAAACAAAGATGGCCACCGGCCTCTTATCAATGTCACTTATAGTTTTCAAGAAGTAGTCGCTACAAACTTGTTTTTTAAAAATCTATTTTTATCTTTGGCGGCTATATTGAATTTCACATCAACGTGAACTTTTGCTACGATCAACATCATCGGCACACTTCCGTAACGTTTCATGAAAATCCATCCAGTAGTTTCAGAGGAGTAGTCGCTACAAAAAAATGGATAAAAGGACGGACGACGGACACTGCACCATGGCATAAGCTCTGCTGATCTTTGATCAGTAGAGCTAAAAACTGAATAATAGACCATTGGACTAACAAGTAAGGGCTATTCCATTAAAACCTACCCAGACTCCAGAAAGGCAATTTAATAAACATCAATGGGTAAACCATATTTTCTAACATTTGGTTCTTTTACACTCAATTTTGCATCTACGGGTGGGTGTTTAATTTTAAAAGTGCCTTCCTAGGGCAAATTCTATGTTTTAATGGAATAACCCTAAAATGTAAGCTGGTCAAAGAACTGATATTACACTATTCACCTTATGTAGTAAAGGAGCCAGAACTAATGCACTATCCACACATCTTCCAGTGACAACAATATCAGCGCCAAGGTCCAGAGCTCTAGCTATGGGACCAGCCCTGCCAAAATACAATGCACAGAATCAGAACAATCTCAACTGAATGTGCAACATATTGTAGCACATGACTTTTGGGTCATAGAACGGATTTTGATAATTACTCATCAAGATTCAATGTTTATGTTTCAACAATATACTGCTGCAGTACAAATTCATTATCATTGTAGAGAAATTAATTTATATAATCCAACTTTAGTACAAGCTAAACCAGTTTGGTTAATGCATTACATAATGACAATGGTTTTGTTTATTTTGTTTATTTTGTTTGAATGATGTTTTTAGCAAATGTTAGGCCATATATGACAGTTGATTTTTTTGTGTGGTAGAGGCAGACCACCCACATTTCCTTGGTAGACCCAGTACTGTATACATCCCGCCATCGTGAGAATCGACGCTTTCTCACTTCACAAGTCGAGCACCCAGTGGGATTTGAACCCGTAGTGGTGAGTGTGGTTTGGTATTTTTCATAAGTTTAGAAGACTCAGTAAACACCTACCCAAGATATGTGTTCATACTGTTGACTGTACTTGGAAAAGAGGCTCCGCTATTCATCTCCGTTATACCTGAACTCTGCAGTTCCGAAATCTGACCAATGATAACACAGTGCATTCAATTATATTTGTGAACTTTAACAACTGCAAAAAGTATGGTTAAAGTGTGAATACGTTTTATTATACCCTCCTGAATGACAGAGTAACGTTTACTGCACAACAGTAAATAACGATAATCTAGATTCTGATATTTGCTTTTCTCTATAACTATATACTTCAAACTCTTTAAACGCACGTGCCTAAAATAAAACAAAATGCACAAGCTCATCACCACTGCCCTTTAAAATTAAATCAACATCGGCTCCAAAATACGTTCAATAGAACCCACCTGTGGCATGAGGTCATCACCATTGACAACAGCAATATTGAGGTCAACATTGGCTGCCTGGCACGCAGTCCTGAGGGCAGCAGCACACGCAGCAGGGTTCACACCACCAGCATTGCTGAGCACCTTAACCCCTAGATGATAAACACAATATTAAATATTATTAAAGAATATCATAACATTTTCAGATATGTTGTAACCATAAATAAGCAGTGTCATGTCAATTTTAATATCGTCAATATAAATTTCGGATCTGCCACCACCAATGTTCAAAAGTTATGCCGGACAGAGGTCTGCAGGTCTAAAGAGCAAGCTTTATCAACTGAGCTACCGAGACCACATAAATGCATGGGGATAGACACCATTATGTGGGAGTGCCTGTTTAACGTTTCCTTCCAATAGACAATTGGGAGAAAATGACTTCTTCAACGTCACAGACATTATATAATGTTCTTTGGCGTAGTCTAGAACTGGCAAGCACACTTCCACACCGATCTGTGATACAAGTTATAGCGACTGTTGTCTCATTCTTTGATATTTACATTTCAAATGCATTGCACTAAATGAACCACTTGAACGTGTTGCACTTTAATTCCCAGTGAAAAACATTTACTTTTTGGGATGGAGCTAAAACAAACAAGGTGCAGTGAATTAGTCTGATGAACTTGTTTAGTTTGTATGACAAAACGTCTCATACTAACAGCCGTAAGTTGCTATAAAAAACCTTGGAATGTTGGCAACACTCTGTTCCAGTAGTATGTATTACAGCTTTGAAGCACTGTTTTTGTTACAAATGCAACGTACTTACATTATTAAAGTTTGAAAAACAGATAGAACAAACATAATGTAAATATAAAGATTGAATTTGATATTTCGATCTTTCTATGCGGCGTATGAAAAACATTAGCTAGTTTGGGCTTCACACATTTTAAACTAGCCTCATGTTTTTCATATGCCATAGAAAATATCAATTCAATCATAAGTGCAATGCAACAGATTCCTTCTTGTTATTCTTTCTACATAGCCTTTACATGGCACAAAAATAGCAGTCATATATGGATTTTCACTTTTAGCTTTTTATATTTGAATGACAAAAACTGTTCTTCAGTCAAGTTTTTGGTATTAATTGCAGAAGCTGTAACAAAGTATTTCCTCGAGTTCAAACTGACCAGTTTTCTTGATGTCTTTTAGATATGGTGCCATGGCAACTTGTACAAAGTCTGGGGCAAACCCTCCAGCACCCTGTAAGATAGATATAACACATTAATACAGTGGTATTAACGGTATCAACATTTCCTATAACTCTCAGCCTTACTTAGTCTTCATCTATTAATTCTCTTTAAAAAAGGACAGTCCATTATTATGGTGGCATATTTCTGCCACGAGATAGCTAGATAATTATCATGATTATTTCGAGATAGTACTATGTATTTTTCGAGATAATGAATTTTCGCGAAAATATTACAAAATGCGTAAGATAAAATTATCTCAAATTCTTTAAGTTATCATGTTAAATGCCACGCTAATGCCCACTTCTGCCATCATGATTTTGGTTTAGGGAGAATTATCGCGTTACTTTGTTCGAGATAGTAATTGAATTTTCACGAAAATCTCTGAGTTATCTTGTTAATTGCCGCGATACTACTGATCATGATAGTTCTGGTTTCGAGATAAATACTGTTATTGAGTTAACTATAAATATTTACGCGACAGTAAGGCCTTTTTTTTTCTAATAACTTGGTTTACGGATCCGCCGAGTCTAATTTTCCCATTTTGGAAAAAAAACAAAATTGTACTTTTGACTTTTTCTTTCTTTGTTTTTAATTTTTTTTTTTTTTTTTTTTTTCCGCTCGTGTCAAGGACATGCTCGGTTATCTAAACTATGCTATTAAACATGGATTTCGATAGGGATCTACGAAAAGTGATGTTCAATTTTTGATTCTCTCCCCCTTTTTGACTTAAAACGTCAACATTTTGCTTGTAATTTTTTCTCTCAATTTCCCCCGAGTAATTTTATTTTTATTTTTATTTCGACCTCCTGACGTAATTTTTTCAGAAAAAATCCGTAAACCAAGTTATTAAAAAAAGAAGGCCTAACGTGAATTTTCTGATAAATAGTCATAATTATTACGAAAACAAAATTTCAAATGTTTAAGGTAATTCTTACCGCGTTAACTATTGTGCTAAAATGATGACGGAAGACGGCAGTATTACAGCAAGTTCTGTTAGATAAAATTGTTGAAAATAAAAGAGAAAAAGTAACATTATCGCGAAAACTGCACGATAAATTATCTAGCTATCTTGTGGCAGAAATATGCCACCATACATTATACATTCATAGCGGGCTAAGGGTTAATTCTCTATAAAGGGACACAAGGCAATCTTAAGGTTTTCATCAGGCATTTAAATTAGCATCTCGATTAATTAATGAAGCATCATTTTGACTTTAACTAAATACAATTTTGAGTTGTCAAACTATCTTCATTCTCCTATCATAGGTTTAAATATATCATTGGTGCAATAAAATCAACAGTTAGTAATATGCAAAGACAATGTGATTTGAACGAGTCTTATAATTATTGAATTGAATTGGGTTTTAAGGTGCACCAACACATGAAAGGTATATGGCGTTCCAGGAATGAACATGCCAGGCTCATCCTCCATTTACATCGAGATAAAATATGGAGAATGGGCATAGAACCTTCTCACCTGCAGAACTGCAGTCACCTGTAGAACTGCAGAGTTGCTGCAAAAACTCCATTTATGCGGGAGCCATGTTTATTGTTTTTCTGCCACTGCTCTAGTGTGTGTGTGTGTGTGTGGTTGGGTGTGGGGGGGTTCTACCACACGGGGCGAGTCTATAATTAATATTGCAAAAATACAAGTCATGTAGAAAACAAACGGGATGCCGCGGTTTTTAAAAAATAAAGATTGCCATGTGTCCCTTTAAAGCAAGAGATGTAAAGTTTGGCAACAGATGGACTAATAAATAAAGAGTTTAGAGCATGTCTGAGAGGGTTTTAATGAGCCTCTTTAAATATGCCTAGAGGTGTGTAAAGTACAGGGGCGTACCTGGAGCATTTTGAAATGTACGCCAGATATGAGAAGCGTAGCTGCGAACCGAGCAGCGACTGCGAACTGAGCAGCGACGCTGCGAGTGTGGGGTAGGTGTGGGAGGGTGTTTCATCTCCCGCCGGTGTGGGTTTGGGCGTCCCCAAGAAAATTTGGAGGCAAATGATGCGTTCTCAAGCTATATTTCAGCGTTATGGCATTTTGAACTTTTATTTTTTCACTTTTGCTGACGAATTGTAAGCAGTGGCATACATGCGTATGCCTGGATACGCGCCTGAAGTATCAAGTAAGTCTACACCAGGCGGATGCATAAGCTTGACCGTCTAGAGTAAAGCAGAATAAACACATTCCATCAATTAATGAATTGGTGTGAATTGGTGTGTAAGTTCTTGAGCTAATATTTCTAAACACTGAACAGAGCAAATCCAATAAATATTTTAAAGTTAAGCAAGCTACTTTCTCTATAGAAAGTTTGATGAAAAAATGTGAAGAAAAGAAGTCATACCCAATCTTACATTTTTCGTGTGGAAATTGTAAGCTGGGTTACCTAAATAACTTGCAATGTATGTCTTTGCTACTTTAGTCACCAAAGTTTCTTATACTGCATGTCTTTGTAATTTTAGTAAACTATGTTACTGTTATTGCAGGTCTCTGTAACCATGGTTACCTAAGTTACTGTATTGAATGTCTCTGTAACCATGGTTACATAAGTTACTGTATTGCATATCTCTGTAACCTTGGTTATCTAAGTTACTGTTATTGTATGTCTATGTAACCATGGTTACCTAAGTTACTGATATTGCATGTTTCTGTAGCTATAGTTACCTAAGTGACTGATATTGAATATCTCTGCAACCATGGTTACCTAAGTTACTGGTATTGCAAGTCTCTGCATTTATGGTTACCTAAATTACTGGCATAGCATGTCTCTGTAACTATGGTTACCTAAGTTACTGGTATTGCAAGTCTCTGTAACTATGGTTACCTAAGTTACTCGTATTGCAAGTCTCTGTACCTATGGTTACCTAAGTTACTGGTAATGCATATCTCTGTAATCATGGTAAGCTAAGTGACTGATATAGCAAGTCTCTGTAACTATGGGTACCCAAGTTACTGGTATTGCATGTCTCTGTAGCCATGGTTACCTACGTTACTGGTATTGCATGTCTCTGTAACCATTGTTACCTAAGTTATTGGTATTGCATGTCTCAATAACTAAGGTTACCTAAGTTACTGGTATTGAAAGTCTCTGTAACTATGGTTACCTAAGTTACTGGTATTGCATGTCTCTATAACTATGGTTACCTAAGTTACTGGTATTGCATGTCAGTAACTATGACTACCTAAGTTACTGGTATTGCACGTCTCTATAACTATGGTTACCTAAGTTACTGGTATTGCAAGTCCCTGTAACTATGGTTACCTAAGTACTTAATTTACTGATATTGCACGTCTCTGCAACCATGGTTACCTAAGTAACTGATAGAACATGTCTCTGTAACTATGGTTACCTATGAGAACCCATGTATGGGGATAATGCAGACATAATAGCATTGTAAATAGTCACTGCTATACAATGCGACACTAGTATTGCATGTCTCTGTAACTATGGTTACCTAAGTTACTGGTATTGCAAGTCTCTGTAACTAAGGTTACTTAAGTTACTGGTATTGCAAGTCTCTGTAACTATGGTTACCTAAGTACTTAATTTACTGATATTGCAAGTCTCTGTAACCATGGTTACCTAAGTGACTGATAGAACATGTCTCTGTAACTATGGTTACCTATGAGAACCCATGTATGGGGATAATGCAGACATAATAGCATTGTAAATAGTCACCGCTATACAAACAGTCTGCAACACTAGTATTGCATGTCTCTGTAACTATTGTTACCTAAGTTACTGGTATTGCAAGTCTCTGTAACTATGGTTACCTAAGTTACTGGTATTGCAAGTCTCTGTAACTTTAGTTACCTTATTTATTTGAATTTCTAATCAGAGAGAATTACTTACATTTGTTTTCTTCTTCACTGCAGTAAGAAGAGACATTGTTATTTCTGAGAGATAATCAGACACCAGAAAGTCGAGTTTGCCACTGTAAATAAGTTGTGGGGCTGTAAAAGAAAAATAATTAATTAAAAAGGATTTTGAAATTATAGTTCTGACACCAATATTGCCAACTTTTCACATACATGTATGTATAAGCTGAAGAAATATTACAAGAGCATTTATAAGAACATCAATCTGACAGCTATAGTAATTTAACTCAGGTTCAAGTCTTGACCAATCTAATCTATGTGACCTTGACCTTTATTCTACTGACCCAGATCTGAAGACACATGGGCCTGAGGACACTCTACAAGAGGGCCTGAATACTCTCTACAAGTGGACCTGAAGACACTCTACAAGTGGGCCTGAATACTGTCTACAAGTGGACCTGAATACTCTCTACAAGTGGACCTGAAGACACTCTACAAGACGGCCTGAATACTCTCTACAAGTGGACCTGAAGACACATGGGCCTGAATACTCTCTACAAGTGGACCTGAAGACACTCTACAAGAGGGCCTGAATACTCTCTACAAGTGGACCTGCAGACACATGGGCCTGAATACTCTCTACAAGTGGACCTGAAAACACTCTACAAGTGGGCCTGAATACTCTGTACAAGTGGACCTGAAGACATTCTACAAGTGGGCCTGAATACTCTCTACAAGTGGACCTGAAGACACCCTCTAAGTGGGCCTGAATACTCTCTACAAGTGGGCCTGAATAGTCTCTACAAGTGGACCTGAATACTCTCTACAAGTGGACCTGAAGACACTCTACAAGTGGACCTGAATACTCTCTACAAGTGGACCTGAATACTCTCTACAAGTGGACCTGAAGACACTCTACAAGTGGACGTGAAGACTCTGCAAGTGGACCTGAAGACACTCTACAAGTGGGCCTGAATACTGTCTACAAGTGGACCTGAATACTCTCTACAAGTGGACCTGAAGACACTCTACAAGACGGCCTGAATACTCTCTACAAGTGGACCTGAAGACACATGGGCCTGAATACTCTCTACAAGTGGACCTGAAGACACTCTACAAGAGGGCCTGAATACTCTCTACAAGTGGACCTGCAGACACATGGGCCTGAATACTCTGTACAAGTGGACCTGAAGACACTCTACAAGTGGGCCTGAATACTCTGTACAAGTGGACCTGAAGACATTCTACAAGTGGGCCTGAATACTCTCTACAAGTGGACCTGAAGACACCCTCTAAGTGGGCCTGAATACTCTCTACAAGTGGGCCTGAATAGTCTCTACAAGTGGACCTGAATACTCTCTACAAGTGGACCTGAAGACACTCTACAAGTGGACCTGAATACTCTCTACAAGTGGACCTGAATACTCTCTACAAGTGGACCTGAAGACACTCTACAAGTGGACCTGAAGACTCTCTGCAAGTGGACCTGAAGACACTCTACAAGTGGGCCTGAATACTGTCTACAAGTGGACCTGAATACTCTCTACAAGTGGACCTGAAGACACTCTACAAGACGGCCTGAATACTCTCTACAAGTGGACCTGAAGACACATGGGCCTGAATACTCTCTACAAGTGGACCTGAAGACACTCTACAAGAGGGCCTGAATACTCTCTACAAGTGGACCTGCAGACACATGGGCCTGAATACTCTCTACAAGTGGACCTGAAGACACTCTACAAGTGGGCCTGAATACTCTGTACAAATGGACCTGAAGACATTCTACAAGTGGGCCTGAATACTCTCTACAAGTGGACCTGAAGACACCCTCTAAGTGGGCCTGAATACTCTCTACAAGTGGGCCTGAATAATCTCTACAAGTGGACCTGAATACTCTCTACAAGTGGACCTGAAGACACTCTACAAGTGGACCTGAATACTCTCTACAAGTGGACCTGAAGACACTCTACAAGTGGACCTGAAGACTCTCTGCAAGTGGACCTGAAGACACTCTACAAGTGGGCCTGAATACTCTCTACAAGTGGGCCTGAATACTCTCTACAAGTGGACCTGAATACTCTCTACAAGAGGACCTGAAGACACTCTACAAGTGGACTTGAAGACACTCTACAAGTGGGCCTGAATACTCTCTACAAGTGGGCCTGAATACCCTCTACAAGTAGGCCTGAAGACACTCTACAAGTGGGCCTGAAGACACGCTACAAGTGGGCCTGAATACCCTCTACAAGTAGGCCTGAAGACACATGGGCCTGAATACCCTCTACAAGTAGGCCTGAATACCCTCTACAAGTGGACCTGAATACTCTCGACAAGTGGACCGTAAGACACTCTACACATGGGCCTGAATACCCTCTACAAGCAAACCTGAAGACACCCTACAAGTGGGCCTGAATACTCTCTACAAGTGGACCTGAAAACACTCTACACATGGGCCTGAATACCCTCTACAAGTAGACCTGAATACTCTCTACAAGTGGACCTGAAAACACTCTACACATGGGCCTGAATACCCTCTACAAGTAGACCTGAAGACACCCTACAAGTGGGCCTGAATACTCTCTACAAGTGGACCTGAAAACACTCTACACATGGGCCTGAATACCCTCTACAAGTAGACCTGAATACTCTCTACAAGTGGACCTGAAGACACTCTACACATGGGCCTGAATACCCTCTACAAGTAAACCTGAAGACACCCTATAAGTGGGCCTGAATACTCTCTACAAGTGGACCTGAAAACACTCTACACATGGGCCTGAATACCCTCTACAAGTAGACCTGAATACTCTCTACAAGTGGATTTGAAAACACTCTACAAAAGGGCCTGAATACTCTCTACAAGTGGACCGTAAGACACTCTACACATGGGCCTGAATACCCTCTACAAGTAAACCTGAAGACACCCTACAAGTGGGCCTGAATACTCTCTACAAGTGGACCTGAAAACACTCTACACATGGGCCTGAATACCCTCTACAAGTAGACCTAAATACTCTCTACAAGTGGACCTGAAAACACTCTACACATGGGCCTGAATACCCTCTACAAGTAGACCTGAAGACACCCTACAAGTGGGCCTGAATACTCTCTACAAGTGGACCTGAAAACACTCTACACATGGGCCTGAATACCCTCTACAAGTAGACCTAAATACTCTCTACAAGTGGACCTGAAGACACTCTACTCATGGGCCTGAATACCCTCTACAAGTAGACCTGAAGACACCCTACAAGTGGGCCTGAATACTCTCTACAAGTGGACCTGAAAACACTCTACACATGGGCCTGAATACCCTCTACAAGTAGACCTGAATACTCTCTACAAGTGGACCTGAAAACACTCTACAAGAGTGCCTGAATACTCTATACAAAAGTGCCTGAATACTCTCTACAAGAGTGCCTGAATACTCTCTACAAGAGGACCTGAAGATGCTCTACAAGTAGGCCTGAAGACACTCTAAAAGAAGGCCTGAAGACACTCTACACGTGGGCCTGAATGCCCGCTCCCCAACCCCCACCCCTTTTTTCAGAAATATTGTTTTTAAAACTTACCGAAAGAATCAAGTTAATTTGTTTCATTCACAATGGAACACACAAAAACACTAGAAAACTTTAAATTCGATGCATTAATTGATTTTTCGAAAAGGCGACACAATAAAAAAAACACAACTAAATTTGTGTTTCTTAAAAAATTCCCCTTTGATATGAAAACAACGCAAAATTCCCCTTCCTGAGGGCCCTGGTCCCAGTCCCGAAGCTGAACTCCCCCCCTTTTGGTATGCAGTATTCAGAGCGTTTTAGGCGGTATTCAGTACGCATGAGCCTGGTACGCAATACTTGCACAACACACTATTTAGTATTTAGTACTCACAAATGCATTTTTAAAACCAAATATTATCATTTAAATGTTCAAAAAAATCATAAAATGTAAATAAAGGTCTAATTTTGATAATCGGGCCTTCATTCATCTGGTAGATCCAGGCTCTTTAGTGTTTTAGGTCCCGCATAATAAAGTGCGCTTTCGACAGTTGAACACAGTTACGTCTCTTTTTTGTGGCTACTCGAAGTAGTTTTGGACTAATGGATGACATGAAAAAATTACCTTTGACCTCCAACTGTCACCTTGACCTTTGAGGCATTGACATGATTCTTGCGCGTGACAAGCCTTCTCAATTTGATGAACATTGTGTGAAGTTTAATGCAACTCCCATCAGTAGTTTCCAAGTAATGGCTGAGACATGATTTTTTTAAAGATTTTCTAACCATTGACTACCAACTGTGACCTTGACCATTGAGACACTGACATGATTCTTGCACATGACAAACCTTCTCAATGTGATGAACATTTGTATGAAGTCTGACACAACAAACTTCAGTAGTTTCCATGTATTAAATGGCTGAGACATGAACTTTTTCGGGTTTTTTACCTTTGACCTCCAACTGTGACCTTGACCTTTCACGGACATGATTTTTACGTGTGACACACCTTCTCAATGTGATGAACAGTTGTGTGAAGTTTGACGCAACTCCCTCCAGTACTTTCTGAGTAATAGCGGAGACATGAAATTTTAGACAAATTTTTTACCTTTGACCTCCAAGTGTGACCTTGACAGTGTGATTACTATATGCCTCCATGTGGGAGCATAAAAAAATATAAAGCGACTTTGTAATTAAGCATTAACGTTCCGGGATTACATGAACATGTGCTTTAACATATACATGTTTGATAGTCTTTATAACATGATTAGTCATGTTGCAGTCAATAATTATCTTACCTTCATTTGTTTTTTTCTTAATATTTTTTTATTTTAATATTTAAAGGGGTTGATGCACTATTTTCAAACACTGTTTACGTTAAAGGGCTCTGAAAAACTAGAAAAAAGCTGAAAGAATTATCAAAATGCCATGAAAAATAAAGGAGATATGACCTATTCAAAATTTGCAAAGAACATAAATGGAGGCGGCCATCTTTGAACGATGACGTCATCGCGCCATTTTATCATATATGGCATATTGATAAAATGTCTTTTAAAGCAAAGAAAATCACTGCAAATGAAAAATAATACTAAAATGTATGCATTTTACATCTTTATATTTATTTTTAATCAATTTGCAGTGGTTTTCTTTGCTTTAAAATACATTTTGTCAATATGCCTTATATGGTAAAACGGCGCGATGACGTCATCGTTCAAAGATGGCCGCATCCATTAATGTTCTTTGCAAATTTTCAATAGGTCATATCTCCTTTATTTTTCATGGCATTTTGATAATTCTTTCAGCTTTTTTCAAGTTTTTCAGAGCCCCTTAAAATAAACTGTGTTTGAAAATAGTGCATCAACCCCTTTAAGTAACATATCGAGGGTATAACAGTTACACCATACTGTAACTGTACTATATCTACACATCTGTATAGGAAATATAATATAATAGAAGAAAAAAGACAAAAAAGTAACAAATACACAGTTTCATGTTTAATTTGTCGTTTTATTATTAATTGATGTTACTAGCCTGTTGGATCCTTTTTTAGCTATTTAATCCTGAATAGGTATGATATCAGAAAATGATGGGTGCATAGAATTACCGATACACCTATTTACCGGAATATACCGGAATACACCATAGAATTACAGGAATCGACTTTTTAATACACTATTTATGACCTAAATTGGCATAAATGTATAGTAATTTAATTAATATATTAATGAATATGTGTTTTTGTGACATTAATCATCGAAAGATACTGAAATATGACCAGAGAATGACCTCAATAGACTATGTTAAATACATTTTTTATTAGCGAAAAATACCAGAATACACCAGATAATTACCGTAATAGACTTGTTTATACACTAATTATTATCTAAATCTGCTGAAATGTATAGTTATTAATTATTAGTTATAGTTCATCCAGACTACGTCTTTGTCAACGTCGGCGGTAACGACGTAGATTCGAATACACCAGCACCAGATATTGCCAATAGGATTATTGACATAGTTCTTAGATTGAAGGCTGCTGGCGTGAAACAGGTGTTTGTCAGCTGTATTGCCGAGCGAGGAAATGTCAGGAACACAACTGTCGCACATTTCAATCAAGTGCGACGAAGCACATTTCAATCAAGTGCGACGAAGTGTTAATAAGAGGCTGCGGGTTATGTTGCAGGAAGACTTCATCAATGTCATGAAAAAGCTGAAGTTCCCTCGCCATTATAACGAAGACTTGGTTCATCCTGGAGCCAAAGAGGGTGGCATGAGAATCTTGACATCTGTCATTCATAGATGTTTATTATCTACCAGGAAATAAATGCTTTATGCATTATAAAGGCCCTTTTAAGGGCCAAACAATATTGTTCGAAAGAACATCTCAGAATTGTCAATATCTACAGTACAGCTCACGCGAAACACACACTTCACTCGATTCGCCGAGTTTGGTCGTATCGAGTTTCGCGCGTATCTACGCGGAGTCAGTGTTTGTACTCGGCAAATTCACGCGGCGAAAGTACGCTATTGCCGAGTGAAAGCCACTCCGAGTTACTCCGCGTAGAATCCAATTAAGCAAAAGTGCACACCTGTGAACTCCGCGTAACTCGGCGTGAAGGATGCCGCGTATCTCGGCGTAAAATTTAATTAACTGTAATTTTCCTTCGGCGTCGGCCATTTTTTTTTTAGAATCGAATAGAATATTTCCAATCACGGGCCACCAAGTACATGTATGTAATGTAATAAATATAGGCACGCGCACACAACAAATGCTTGATTGTGACGAGGAGTATTAATCAAATTATGAAGCAAGATTATATTGATAAAAACAAGTAGAGGTTTACCAATCGGAATTGGCAATTCAGTGCAATATATTGCTCTCATATTACAACTTTCTTTTCAGGTAAAAGTTTGATCAGCAAATAGATTTATATCGGTGCACAAGTTCGTACATCATGTCATGTACATGTATCTGTTGATTATGTGCAGAATAGTACCGGAGATAACGAAAAGCAAGTGCAATCAGATTAATTTCATTTCCTATTGTATACCCGCGTGCCCGCTATGAGTATGGAATAGATCAATACACACGTTTTATATTTAATATTCAAGTATAGCACAGTCTAGATAAAAGTGTATAGACATATTCAACTGCAAGTTACATGTAAAAATATTCAGGCTTATTTCAGTTTTACTTTTGTTAAATTTGTGAATAAGGGAATTCACCAGGGCGATGTCTTTAGACCTATTCAATTACTTTTGGAATATGTAAATCCCGTAAGATGTTGCTTGGTACAACTTAATGGACGCAGTATCCAACTCGTTTGATAAATTCAATATTAATCAGGCACTCGTGTAAGATCATTAAATATTACACATGGATAAGGAAACAAAACAATAGATGCAGGTAGTCACAATTGTAAAAAAACATCATGGATTACGGAAATCATGCAACGAGATCCCTTTCACTATACATTGAATTTATTGAACAATTTGGATAAAATTCTCGCATAGCCTCACATCATATAATTTTATCCAACTCGTTTGATAAATTCAATATTAATCAGGCACTCGTGTAAGATCATTATTAAACATCGATAACATCCAATAGATGCAGGTAGACACTATTAAAAAAAAAGTCCCCCTCCGACTAAACTACGATTTAATTTTAATTACTTTTGGAATATGTAAATCGCGTAAAATGCTGCTTGGTATAACTTAATGGACGCAGTATCCAACTCGTTTGATAAATCAATATTAATCAGGCACTCGTGTAAGATCATTATTAAACATCGATAAGAAAAAAAAACAATAGATGCAGGTAGACACAATTGTAAAAAAAATAATTACCCTCCCACTACAACTACGATTTAATTCGTGAATAGAGGAAATCGCCAGGGCGATGTCTTTAGACCAATTTAATTACTTTTGTGTAATCATACAAATGTGTACAAACTGTCTTACCTTTTCCGACGTTCTGAAAAAGCCGCTCGTGCGGATTTGGTGCTTCTTGTGGACGTCGTACTGAACCAGGAAGCAAATATCTTCCTTGTTTAGTAGCTCTAAATGTCATTGTTACTAGTAACAGTATTCACAATATCACAAATAAAACATGCTTGTATATTAAAACATGAGGACTCTGTGTCTTTTGTTTCTTATTAATTCACAATAGTTTAGTGTTTTTCTTATTAATTCACAATAGTTTAGTGTTTGTTAGCAGATGTTAATATGTAACTGAGTGATCACAAACCAAGAATGAGGTAGATGTTGCGATATATCGACTAGACTACACCATATGAATCAGAAGGAATGAGTTATGCTCTCAAAACTAGCTTCGAGTTTGGGATGACAGTAGGGTTTGTGAGGTTTGGTGCACCCTAGAACCTGGTTTAAACCCCAGTCTTTTTTGCCACTGACCGTTTGAAGACGACAGCCCTATTGTCAACCTTTTTTGTGTGTTTTTGACGTCATATTCCATATTAACATTTCCATTCATGTTTGTCGTTTTGCGTGTTTTAGAGTTAACTGTATTCTGGGGAAGCTGCTTTTCCTGTTCGACTTTTATACTTTTTTTAAGTGTTTCTACGACCAAACCTCTGTTAACAATAATGGATGCCCTGGTTACTAGGTTAAAGGATAATTTTACATCATTTTCATAAATAGATAGCCTACTGCAGTGCCAGTGTTAAATATTTCATTATGTATTATTATTGGTGCGACGGATTGCGGCAGGTGCAGTTCATAAAAAAAAAAAACCCATACTTTTGAACATTTTCATATGTCAAGGAAATTGTCAATGGACGGACTAAATTCATAATATGTTTTTTTTTCCAAATAACTTGTAATTAAGGAATTATAAGGCCAGTATCAACTTTTTTTGTTGATCAAACCTCGTATTTGACAAAATCAGCAAATATTTTTATAAAGTTGGTCTTAAAATCCACTTACGTAGGTTCATACCTCAAAACATCTAAGGCAATCAGGCACGCAAACGAAATATGTATTTAAATACATGTATATACTGTACTTTACTCAGTATACATATTACATAACATATTTTATTTATCCAAGAGAATACCACGATACCACGATACGTCCCTAATTATCTATACTAGTGTAATGGAAGCGTGATCTAACCTTGTTACTGCGACATGTACATGTAAAGTACATGTTAACAATATCGTAACTCTGCTCAATACACATGAAAACGCCTGATTCAGAGTCCTGACCATGGCAACGGGCTTGACAACGTGTAAGACAACGTGTGCTAAGAAATAGAGTGTGTATTTAAGTTTTGTGTTTGGAAGCTAGCATTGGTTGCCGTTACAGATTAAAACTAAATATTTATTTCGTCCTCATGACAGTTGTGTTTAATTGCATTTGAGAGTACAGCAGCACAAACGTCAACTATAAGGTAACTTTATTACTTTCACGCACAGTGTACATTTAACACAAACATAAAAATAAAACACGTAGATCTATGCAGATGTACATTACCTGTACGAATGCCGTTCATCATTGTTTCAGACATAAACATTCAAGTCCGATAAAAAGGTCATTTACCTGAATAATTGACGACTCGGCGAATGCCGAGTTCGTCTACGCGGAGTATCGCCGCGAAGTTACGCTAGTCGTTCGTTCAAGGCCGCTAAAAAGGTCATTTACCTGTATAATTGACGACTCGGCGAATGCCGAGTTTGTCTACGCGGAGTATCTCGGCGAAGTTACGCTAGTCGTTCGTCACGTAGCTGATTTCTACTCGGCGTAGTTTTATCGTCCAAACTCCGCGAAATTACGCGATTTCTGAATTCCTCACTCGGCGTGAAAGAGTAAAGTGTGGGTTTCGCGTGAGCTGTACTGTATATCAAGGCCCTTTCAACAATATCATAAAATTATACTGTATTTATTATGATCAGATTAAACACATGTACAAGAGGTCAAAAACTAATGCAAACAACATCATCATCCGTAAATGAAATTTTATTAGCAATTTATTTGTTAGCAATATTCATAAAATACGAAAAAAATACTAATAAATATTTAAAATATAACATATTTTATCAAGTAATATATCATAATAATTTATTAGTACATAATATATTTATGGTCTTCAAATACTGCAACTTATGTATTCTATCAATATTTTATAATGTATCAATTATAAAAAGTCTATTTCTGTGTATTCCGGTAATTGTGTATTCCGGTAATTGTGTATTCCGGTAATTTAAAAGTTGATTCCGGTAGTTCTATGGTGTATTCCGGTAAATAGGTGTATTCCGGTAATTCTATGCACGGAAAATGATAAATAGACTAGAAGAAAATGCACCTATTATGTAATTTGGGCGAAATAATATTCAGTACTCGGTTTCTAAAATAAGGAGTATTCAGTTACTCAGATCTCAAATTAAGCAGTATTCAGTACTCGGGGGTAAGGGTGGGGTTACACCCTCAGTCCCCTGCACTTTGACCTTTTTATGTTTATCTCCCTTAAAACAATTAGTCAAAAGAGTTGTTTCCCTTGGACAATGTAAACAAACATTACCTGACACGGCCGTGTCACCCCAAAATCCGGAGGAACAACCAATTCT